>JAXIVJ010001815.1:0-55000 GCA_036785665.1 Chirona hameri
CACTTGCACCCCCAATGTTGAATTTTGCATCCCCAATGTTCCTTTTGCATCCCCAATGTTTATTTGATAAGGAGGCCGCCTTAGAAACAGAGGCCCCAACGGGAGGACAGGCGGACCTTCTGTGCTTGAATGAGGCCCCTCTGCGCTTAAAGGGACTATCCCACCTTAACATTGGATTTGAGTTGAGATAGCCATTTTGATGGCGTGGCATTGCAATTAAGTATGGTAGCAGTTAAAACAACCACAATGATCTAATCAAAAAGATATTCGAGTTTGATTTTGAAATCTGTAAAAAAATAAGGCCTATGTGTATTTGAATAGGGCCTCTAAACCGACAGCGTCGTCTCTCTTTACCCAACTGGTAATTATATTCGACTTGTTTTAAAGGGAGTGTGCCTATTGTTTTGAACTGTCAAAATTATTTTTCCTACGATAAGTAGCTATTGTTGTGATGGTTGGATACAACGAAATTTACATCTGGAGCCCCTTTAGTTGAATTTTCACTTATATTGTTTTCAATTAATTTTCGTTTCGATATCGAAAAACGATCCCCACTACGGTGAAGGTAATCAGAGGTTACAAATTGTTACGTGAACGACGCACCTAAGACAAAATACAGTCCGATCGTTTCGCCCAGGCCACGGTAGATAAAATACGTTCCGCCTATTCAATACGTGCGCTTGCGTGGGTTTGGGTTTGGGTTATATATATCGCCTTGGGTTTGGGGATATATCACCTTGGGTTTAGGGTTGGTGCTGGTGGTTGCAGTTTATCTGGGATCGTATAGCTCCTGTTGTATCAAAAGTAATGATTTGGTAAATACTAAAGTGAGATATTGACCTCTTTGACTACAGAAAGCTGTGTAAGTTTATTGAAAACTGAAAAAGGCCGATTTAGATACATTTTAATTCAGTGTCCTAGCATTGGGAAATTTGGGTGGAAAATGACACCCTATGGATACTATTTTCCACTCTTTTTCCTGAGTTTTACTGTGAATTTCCCACTCCTTATTTTAAAATGTATTGGATAATTGGAAACCAGATACTGATTTATGGATGTAATGGTAGAGACAGCCTGTGGACGAAAAGACAGGTACAAATTGGCATAGGTAATAACTAAATTTGGTGAGCAGGTAATTGGGTGATAAAGCATGGTACATATGCTTTTTGGTTTAATTTTCCACTCTTTGTACTTATTTTAGTCAGAGTTTTCCACTCCGCACACCAGCTCCAAAGCAATTCTAGGAGCCTGTAGTTCAATTTAATTCCATGTTTCTTATTGTTGTGGTAGGTACTAGGTAGGTACCTACCACCTATGTGCAGTTAATACTGATTTCAATTTAGAATAAGTAAGACATCAATACATGCTACACCTACCTTTATTAAAAATATAAATTGTGTGAACAAAATTTAATTATACTTTTATGAGAATGGGAATTAGCTACCAGATGTTTACTGCAAGTTGGTACCTATAACACTGTAGGTATGGTAAAAGCCCAATCTTCAGACATGTCTTACCTCAGGCTTGTCATGCTATCAGAGTATAGGGGCTACTGGCGCACAGTGTGTCTGTATTGTTAACATTCTGATGGCATAACAAGTCCAAGGTTATGATGTGTCCGAGGTTACAGCAGTTCACCCTACCAACAGCTACCAATGGTGTTAGCCTGCGTCCATGGTACCAGCTAAAAAGTGATGTGTTTTTAACTTTAAAAGGCAAATAAGTTAAGTGAGATTGTGTGATTGTGTGATTTATGTTAATGGATTTACACATACCTAAATTGGCAATGTAAATGTAAGTTATTTTCAATATAAATTGTCAATATAAGACAATAATGACCAATCTGATATTTTTGCTGTAACAATGGTTTAATGACCACACACATGTAGGTATGTTTCCATTTTTATTGATTTGACAAATTCAACATATATATTTAATGCTTATACTTACTTATACTTATAAACGTGCAGAATTTAGAAAGGCCACATGGCCTCACTGATCCAAACGATACTGAGCTCCTTAGCAAGATTCTCTCCCTCAGTCGTGTATATATTTGAATGTTGATATAACTTAAATGTCATATATATTTAAATGGTGAAGCAAATGTGAATCAATTAACATAATTTTTGTATTCTTTGAATCTGAAAAAAACGATTCTAAAAAAAATCCATGAATCAAATGGTGATTTGAATAATTCAGGTCCCAAAGATGAAATGAATTGTGATTGAATCATTAAAAAAGTTGAATCAATAACCAGTCTGCTTATATTGACAATACATATTGTCAGTACAAAATGGCATACAACCACACTACTCCACCACTTATTCAATACATGTAGGTACATATTGCACAAGTTTCGGGTGATGGCTGCAATGGCCTTGGCTGCAGTGTTACTGGTATCATAGAGCTGTGATCGTATATACCAAAATATAAGCAGTGAGGAAAGATGACTCTTGGATGACTAACTAAGAAGAGGAGTGCAAGTTTATGGAAAGCTGTAAAGCTGGTAACGCTGATTTAGATGCATTTCAACAGCATGTGTCTATGCCCTATGGTCTTTTTATTGCAATAGGTGGGCACTTACATGAAGTGAATATTTAATAAAAATGGACATCTTCAATATATAATTTAATATAATTGGCATTGGAATGGGAGGGGGCGATTTTCCCCATTTCTGGTGATATTTTTTCCCTTTTTGTGAAAATGGGAAAGCAATATTTCAACAATGGTGTACTTTCCTCGTTTAAGACACCAGTAGCAAAGAACAATGTTACTGTGTTTTTGTGGGAGATTTCTGTCTTCATTCTCCATTGTGGTGGGTTGCTATTTTTTGTCACAGAACAGTGTCAATCTTATATTGTGTTCAGTATTCACTGCCTTCAGGCTTCCTTGCTGTGTTGTCTGCGCGGTTGCTCCGTAACTCGTTGGCGGGAGGGCGTACTGAGAAGCTGTAATGGAACATCGGTGGTAGCGGCGTTGACTCGCCCAGCCAGGAATGTCACGACAGCCGGGTGAGTCTTTGTTTATCGTTCAAAATGATTGTTACGATGAATACATGGTTTTACGCAGCCTTTGCGCCTTTACCGTTGATTTAAGTTACAAGTTTCATTAAATAATGCTTACAATCAAACATGAGTGGTTTTCTAAATAAATGGTTTCATGAATCGTTCCTTCTCTTTTATCATTTTAGTACTACCACATGTAGCGTCAACGTCCCGTTCGATTGACTGACTGTCTAGTAGGACATCACATATCAGCGTCACAACTCAGCTACCTGGTTCGTCACAACTCAGTCCTGGTTCAAACACCGAGAAAAACCATGCTTACTTGTTCTGGCTGTATTATGAAACAACAAAGTTAACAAATGAGCCATTCATACATTTTAGTAAAAGCAATCGCAACGTAACAATAACAATACCAAACATGACCAATTCCATTCTCCACAGCAAATGATGTCACCATTTCACCTTTCCTCCGCACCTTAGAAATGTACAACAAACGAACAAGTACTCCATGTTAATATCAACTGCGATATAAGTCAGAGGTCAGCAGTTGTGCCTAATTACAGCCACATACCGAGGTCAGGTCAGAAGTCAGACAGTAACCGTGTATGCCTGCAGGTCATATAGAGACATACAGACACAGGACAGGTCAGATGTCATGCCAGAGGTCAGACCAGCGGTCAGACAGCAGTCGCGTCTCCTACCAGGTAACAGACAGAGGTCATGTCAGATGTCAAACAGCGTCCCCCTGCAGGTCACGCACAGAGTGAGGTCAGGTCAGATGTCATGTCAGAGGTCGGATCAGATGTCATGTGCCATGCCAGAGGTCGGACCAGCGGTCAGACAGTAGTCGCGTCTCCTACCAGGTCACGCACAGCCAGAAATCAGGCCAGATGTCAAACAGCGTCCCCCTGCAGGTCACGCACAGAGTGAGGTCAGGTCAGATGTTATGTCAGAGGTCGGGTCAGAAGTCAGGTCAGAGGTCAACCCGGAGGTCAGGACAAATATCAGGCCAGAGATTAGGCAGCAGCTGTGTCTCCAAGCAGGGCACACACAAGATACAGATGCAAGGGCGCTGCGACAATATTTTGAGACGGGGGGGGGGGGGGGGGCAGGCAGGTGTTCTCCCTCTCTACCTCACTTTAATTGGGCTGTTAAAATCCTACTAATTTGCCCCCCCCCCCACCCGGTGGGCGACGCCCCTGCACAGAGTTCAGGCATGTCAGGTCAAATAGCAGCCATTTCTCCCCTTGGGTCACACAGGCAGAGGTCAGATCAGGTCAGACGGCAGCTGTGTCTCCCTGCAGGCCACACACACAGACAGAGATCAGGTCGCTCCTATTCAGCCGCGCCGGCCGGTCGCGCGCGCCCAACAACTGCAGCTGTCCCGTGACACCCAGCACGTGTGTGCCGCTCCTTTTCAGCCGAGCTTCACTGCTGCCACTGGTTACCAGAGCTGATGGACCGTCTGCAGGCTCCGGAGCCATGTCAGGAAGGTGCTGGAAAGGCAATGCCACTCAGGTCATGAAATGTGGAAATGGGAATCATATAATGCCATTAGATACTGAATTATGTATTTTACAATTTACTCGATTATTCATTATGTTATAGTGTAATTAATATCACATGAACAGACATAAACAGTATCAGGAAATATTAAGTCGTGCTATGCTTGGACAAAAGACCACTGGAACCCAGTATGTACCAGTAGTGTACTTTGAAATGCTTGAGAAATATGCATTTGTAAGCAGCAATACTGAAGCAAAATTACACAGACATATTTGATTTCACTTCTTCTTGTACTTCTCACCAACACACTTGCATACAACACTGGAAAACCTCTCATGCTAGTCAGCGGCGGATCCAGGAAAGAAAATGGGGTGGGGGGCGGGGGCACATCAGATGTCAAAGGGCCCACGAGCTGCAAGGGGCCCCCAAGCATTTTTGCCAGTCTGAAAGGGCCTGCAGTCGGTCCAAGTGTATTTTCAGGTATGAGAAGGCCCTTGTCAAGCCTGAGAGGGCCTATGCCAGTCTTGTAGGGCCCTTGCAAGACTTGAGAGCGCTCTATGCTGGCCTGAGAGGACCACCAGCACGTGCAGACCTGCGAAGGGCCCTCTCAAACCAGCTTTGTGCTCCCTTAGCCTGGTAAGGGCCCCTTGGACTGTCGTAAGGCCTCTAAGCTTGGTAAATGCCCTCTCAGGCTCACCGAGGGCCCTTTCAGACCAGTGTTGGGCCATCAAAGGTCTGGAAATGGCCTTCTCAGTCATGGCTGTGCCCCGGGCTTGGCAAGGGCCCTCAGGTCCTCAGCAGACACAGATGGACCCAGGCCCAACCGTCCACAGAGGGGGCCCTCCTCAGACGTTTTGTGGGGAATGTGTCCCATTGCCCCCTAGATCCGCCCCTGATGCTAATCAATAAAGTGTAAACTAAATTTGGCCCAAATGGTAAGCCGTTACAATGATTTTCAAAGAAATTGGTGCTCCAAAATGTGTGTATTCCTTCACAAGGCAAAGTTTATCAAAGTTAAGCACCTACTTTAATACACAAGCGGTAAGGATCAACACGTACCAGTGATGGGATGGCAGACTTCTTCAACTTAACATGTGAGCCTGACTCATAATCATGAGCCGCAAAGTGCCTGAAGCACGCACGCATTGCCTCCTTCAATCTGCATGCTGCCATCGAGGCAGCCAACAGCTGGCTGTCTGCCCTGGCACCCTGAAATACAGAACATATATAAATACACATTTTTTGATGCATTGATTTAATCAATTCACAAAAAAATGTTCCATGAATTGAACAGTGATTTAATCATTCAGGTTCCAAAATGAATTGTGATTGAATCGTGCCAAAAAAGTTAAATCAGTAACCAGTCTGGACTGAGCGAAGCCCATTTTTGTCTTCAAAAGTCAAAAATAATTCAATATATTTATTTAGTGATCTATCAAAAATAACCATTACAAAACAATGATAATATCTAATAGCTCTCTTTTGAAGATGAGCATTGGGGCAAAAATAATTATAAAACTGAAGCGTTACACTAATGATATAACACAACATGACAATTACATAATTACACTAATGACATAAGGGACGAGTTTCTGTTCAGTTTCAGATTTTAGTTCAGTAATTCACCTCCTCAGTTAATGGTGTTCTTGAGGTCCATAACAAAGGAAGAGAGTATTATGACGACAGACAGAAAAGCGTACCAGTAATACCAAAACTATGTCACCAAAAACTATACATAATCAAACCTGACCTAACCTTTACAGCAATTACGGTCATAGGGACCCATGTTTAGAACGCTCCGCTCGCATTCACTCGCTGTGCTGTGGAACCCACTGAGTGGGCATCGCCCCCCTGGACCCCCACCCCAGACCATCTTGTAGACAGACAGTATAGAGGATTCTTCATGGCTCCGAGTGGAAGATAATAATATATTTTCCAAGCGTGTGACTGAAAAACCGAGCAACGAAGGAGCGAGGTTTTTCAGGAACACACAGCAATATTTTTTATCTTCCACAAGGCAGACATGAAGAAATTCATATTTTTTTAAGTAGAGGTTGATTCAGTCTAGTTTAGTTCAGTACTTGATTTTTAGTCGGAACTCACATGACCTTATCTTGCATCTCAGAGGTATGCAAAGATAACACATTATTTCACTTTATCATTGAATGTGTGTTAAACCTTTTTATCTTTGCATCTCAGCGAAGTGCAAAGATAAAAATATTCCAGCACTGCAGACCCAATGGAAAATCAGCCTCTACAAGAAAGATAGCCCACTGTTCAGTATGTCATAATATTAGTCAGCAGACTACTCTTCTACTATTAAGGACCTCAAGAACACCATAAACTGGGGAGGTGAATTACTGAACTAATACCAGAGTTTCAATTATAGTCTATTTTCAGGTTACAAATCTGATTAGTTGCAGTTCTGTCTATTTCTCATGTAAATGTTACTAATTAATTGGAAAATACTTAAAAATACCTACCAAACATTTGTAAATTATGAACCATTGGTTTTTCATATTTATTGTGTTAAGAATCCGAATCAGGTTACTGAATAACCTGAAGACGGCCTATACCAATGACGAATACCGACTTACCTTGACCTAATATTTAAAATACATTATAATAGCCAAAAGGCTTTGGTGTTCAATAATTATTTTTATTCAAACTACTATCAGTCAAAACCGTATGTCAACACGTACCGGTGGGCGGTGCAGCGATCGAGATGCTTCTTCGTAGTCATATGCACGATTTTTGTTTATACAGCCTTGATCTACAACCACGGACGCAGCACTGATTCGGCATTTCCACAAATGACCGTTATCGTTCGTTTGAAGATTTGTTAACGCATCAGCCAGGATTGTCAAGTTACTGGAAGGACAATACCAATTAACAAACTAAAACCACGATAACACAACTATCAAAGATACGAACGAGATAGCTCGCACTAAAAGCTGGAGTTTTAGCAGCTTCAGGCCACCAGGGACCGCTAGTGAGCCAGGGTAAACACCATGGCTCACTAGCGGTCCCTGGCGGCCAATTGCTGCGAAAACCCCAGCTCTTAGTGCCAGCCCGAACATCGCATACATATTAATAACCAGTCTGGTTCAATGTAAACAAACCGCCGAAAAGCATGATGGCCGCCCAGGTCTGTTGTTCGGCAGCTGCTATCAGCGCGCACGTGTATGCATACATCCAACGGAAAGTGGCATATTTTAAACATATACCCCGACTGCAATATCTTACTAGTTATCGGAGGAATAGAGCAAAACCCAGGTCCAACAAATAATCACTCACGTTCTCTAAAAATTGCCCACGTGAATATAAATAGTATTACAGCTGCTGGACGTTTGGACGAACTTCACCAATTTGTACACGATAACGATATAAAGATACTGGCACTAACTGAAACAAAACTAGACGACGGCATCCATCCCGCCCTTTACCACCTAGATAATTTTCACACCCCATTAACACATCATCGCAATAGACACGGAGGAGGAACAGCTATCTACGCACACAAGTCCCTCCCAATTACACAAATAAAGCTTCTAGAATTGGATGGCAGTGAAGAGTGGATATGGTGCAAGATATCAATTTCAAAAATATCACTCCTTGTCTGCTGTTTATACTTGCCACCCAATCTTGACGCGAACAGACTTGAACAATTTACTGAACATCTATCTGAAAGTATTACCCTTGCAAATACATACGCAGCTACAGCAACAATCATACTGGGTGATTTCAACAGCGGCAATACATATTTAAACCAAACGCAACAAATCCCTAAAAATAGCGGCGTAACACCATTCGACCACAAGCTTTTTGACACTGCAGAAACCTTAGGACTAACGCAACTAATAAAGGAACCAACCAGGATGACTGATGAGTGTGCTAACTTACGAGACCTCATTGTCACCAATAACATCAGGATGATAGACGATTCCGGTACGCTATCTTCCTTCTCATGTTTAGATCACTTTCCGGTATACGCTGAATTATGCATTGAAACCTTTAAATGTCAAACACTTACAAAAACACTTTGGGATTATGACAAAATCGATTCAGATATTTTCATCAGAACCATACAGCAAACCGACTGGACTACCATACTAAATAAAGACGTTCACACAGCTACGACAGATTTAACTCACGCAATTTTAAGCGCCGCAAAAACCGCCATTCCCACCAAAGTAGTACGTATTAAAAACAAAGATAAACCTTGGGTAAATAACGAACTAAAAAGGAACATACGAAAAAGAAATATGCTATTTAAATGCGCCAAACGAACCCAATCACATATCGATTGGTGCAATTGGAAAACACAAAGAAATTTCGTATCAAACTTAAACAAACGCCTCCACTCAGAACACATTCAATCACAAGTTACCGAATTAATACGTAACAAACAGAGTCCATACAAATATTACCAGATTTTAAGTGATCTAGCCGGCCGAAAACATGCCAATCCCATCCCTCCTCTTTTGAAACCTGACGGTGAGGTGGTATCGGACAACAACGACAAAGCTCAACTCCTCAATGAATATTTCGCCTCGCAGACACGACTTGACATCTCGAAGACACGAACACCACAAACGACACAAGATAGGCCCGTTCCCTCTATGGACAGCTTTGTAGTATCAGAAAGTGAAGTACTGTCCATGTTGAATTCACTGGACCCCAATAAATCGACAGGACCAGACGATATTCCAACAAAATTACTTAAAATATCCGCTATCTTAATCGTAGAACCATTGACTAAATTATTTAACAAATATCTAAACCAAGGCATATTTCCCAATTCATGGAAAACTGCCAACATAAAACCTATTTATAAAAACAAAGGATCACCAGCTAACCCCACAAATTATCGGCCAATATCTCTCCTAAGCTGCATTTCAAAGATGCTGGAAAAAATAGTTTTCAAAAACATATATACACATTTATCAAACCACAATCTACTTTCAGACAAACAGAGCGGGTACAGACCAAAGCACAGCACACAACTTCAACTCATCTATTTGACCCACAATCTGTATAAAGAACTCGACGCAGGACGTGAATTTACAGCAATCTACTTAGACATCTCTAAATATTTTGACAAGATTTGGCATGACGGACTTTTAGAGAAGTGCAAAACTGACTTTGGACTGACTGGAACATCTCTGACATGGCTGCAATCTTACCTGACAAACAGGACACACAAAGTAATTGTAGAAAATAGCTCTTCTTCTCTACAGACTATAAACGCCGGATGCCCTCAAGGCTCCGTTCTGGGTCCGTTGCTAGCATTAATGTATTTGGACGGACTTTCTACGATGACAACAAATGACACCCTCTTCTTCGCCGACGACACATCACTTTACGCTTCCCACAACAACAACGATTTTGGTACGACACAGACATCTCTACAAAGTGACCTTGACAACATCTACAAGTATGGTCAAGATTGGAAAATCATATATAATGGCTCAAAAACGATACAGCAAACATTCTCACTCAAAAAGACACCTAATATTCCTCAACTAATTTTCGATGGCCAGGTAATCCCAGTCAACCAAAGTCATAAACACCTGGGTATATCTCTTTCCAACGATCTCAAATTCAAAACGCACATAAATGACATTATCAAAAAGGTAAATAGAGCCATGGGCCCAATATATCCAATAGACACGATAGTATGGTCCAAGAACCATTCTAGACCAAATATACTCAACATATATAAGACCTTACTTCGACTATTGTGACATAATCTACGACGGACTTATAACTGCGACAGACGCTTTAAGACTGGAAAGACTGCAAAACCGAGTTGCTCGGCTAATCACAGGTACGATGTTAAGGACACCGACGAATAAATTGCGACTTGAACTGGGCTGGACTTCGATGGCAAATAGACGAAAAATTCATAAACTTATACTGTATCACCGTATTCAAGCACCTAACTCACAAATGCCTCTATACATTAATTCCATTCTCCCCGAGCCTAGGATATCACAAACTGGTAGAGAATTAAGAAACTCAGAAACACTCACACAGCCTTACAACAGAACTTCTGTATTCAAAAACTCTTTTATACCAAGTACCACTAAACTTTGGAACAAATTAGCCCTTTCCGTTCGCCAATCTAATCACATGTCCTTCAAACGCATTATTAAGGAACGTTTTAGCCCACCTCCTCCACCTACATTCTTCACTTCTGGCTCAAAGCGCGGCAATTTGCTACACACCAGACTTCGGGTAGGAGCATCTCAGCTCAATGCCCACCTGTACCAATTCCAACTCACCGATTCACCAAAATGTTCATGCAGCAACCAATCCGAAACTGTTGAGCATTTCATTCTCAACTGCATGCTCCACAACAATTATCGAACAGTGATGCTAAATTAGTTATCCACCATTCTCAATATCGACTTCACATCTCTAACAAAATCAGTTCAAATAGACATCATACTTAATGGTTACAGCCTTAGTCAGGTCAGCGGACGACGGGTAGCGTATTGTGTCCAAAAATATATTATGCATACTCAAAGATTTATATAAACACTTCAGGCTCTTCCCTCTCCCCTCCTCGGGCACTTGGCGGCGGCGGCGACTGGCTCTGCGGGTGCGCGGCGGGCGGGCGTCCTTCCACGTGCGGCGGTCACTGATCTGAAGTGTACGAAACGAACTGCCGTGTGTGCGCGTGTGTGTTTGCGTGTATGTCTGCGTGTATGTCTGCGTGTATGTCTGCTTGTATGTGTGAAAGCACTTGCTTGCAAGTTTGCATTTGTGAGTGTGTGTAAGTGAGCGTGTAGGCATGCGTGCCTGCACGCGTATTGGTGTGGAGAGAGGTGCCCAGATTTAAGCTTTGTGCTTATGTACCGATCTCCGATACTGTCTCGTACTAATATGCTATATGTTAATAAATATTATCAACTCAACTCAACTCAACGAGCTGTTTGTTCGAATTGCTATTGGCCGGTGATAACGATATGCTGGCGGTATAATCGATAGTTGCAGTGCTTTTAGTAGTGGGAAGCCATCTGGAGTCTACCCGATAACTTTTTGCTCCCAAGAAGCAAATTCCTGGAGTCTTTGAATATCTCAGCAACTAGGGTGAATCTGGAGAAATGAAGTAATGGTTCAATTCATAAAATTGTGTTCTATAGACCAGTGTCAATAACCCCAACTAAGCGATGTGAGTAGGCACACTCCCTTTAAGGTCAGCCTTGGAATATTTTCGTCTTTCATTTCTCGATCCCCGGGTGGTTCGCAATCTAAGCCAATCTAGACACTGGGTGGTTCGCTTTTTCTGCGCAATAGATGTCGACAAAATTTGTGCTATATATTTGGCAGCACAAAGGATTTCCCTGTTATTAAAAAATATATATATATGACGTCTCCAACCCAACTTTCCGCGTAAAACTAAAAGTTCAATATCTTCCAAGATAAACATTTTTCGGAAAAAAGTTCACGAACATGTTCAACTGACCTCGCATGACATGTAGACATACAATTAAGTGTGATTCGACAACTTTCAAAAAGATGGGACAGTCCCTTTAAAGGAGGCCCCCTGTGCTTAAAGGAACCGACAGCGTCAGCTCTGTGCATAAGGAGGCCCATCTGTGCATAAAGGAGGCCCAGCTGTGCTTAAAGGAGGCCTCCTGTGCTTAAAGGAGGCCTCCTGTGCTTAACTTAGGCCCCTCTGTGCTTAAAGGCGGCACCCTGTGCTTGAAGGAGGCCCCTGTGCTTAAAGGAGTCCCTCTGTGCTTAACGTAGGCCCCTCTGTGCTTAAAGGCGGCCCCCTGTGCTTGAAGGAGGCCCCTGTGCTTAAAGGAGTCCCTCTGTGCTTAAAGGAGGCCCCTGTACTTCAGGAAACCCCTCTGTGCTTAAAGGAGGCCCTCTGTGCTTAAAGGAGGCCCCTGTACTTCATGAAACCCCTCTGTGCTTAAAGGAGGCCTCCTGTGCTTAACTTAGGCCCCTCTGTGCTTAAAGGCGGCACCCTGTGCTTGAACGAGGCCCCTCTGTGCTTGAAGGAGGCTCCTCTGCGCGTAAAGGAGGCCCTTGTGCTTAAAGGAGGCCCCTCAGTGCTTAAAGGCGGCCCCCTGTGCTTGAACGAGGCCCCTGTGCTTAAAGGAGTCCCTCTGTGCTTAAAGGAGGCCTCCTGTGTTTAACGTAGGCCCCTCTGTGCTTAACGTAGGCCCCTCTGTGCTTAACGTAGGCCCCTCTGTGCTTAATGGCAGCACCCTGTGCTTGAACGAGGCCCCTGTGCTTAAAGGAGTCCCTCTGTGCTTAAAGGAGGCCCCTGTACTTCAGGAAACCCCTCTGTGCTTAAAAGAGGCCCTCTGTGCTTGAATGAGGCCCCTCTGTGCTTAAAGGAGGCCCTTCTGTGCTCAAAAGAGGCCCACTGTGCTTAATACGCGCCCTGGAGGGCCTCTGATAATTACACGCCCTGGAGGGGAGGGGGGGGGGGGATTCCGCCCCTCCCCCTAAGATATCGCCCGCCCCCCCCCCATAAGAGCTACAATAACGAAATGTGTAGGGTAGGAAGATTCTGTAGGGAACCCTACTTTGCGAAATTTGAATGACCCCACGTCAACATCTTCAAGGTTAAATGGGGTCAAATATGGCATTTTTGTCTTCCAATTTTAGCACTCGCTCCAGAAACCCCTCAAATATCTCAAGAAATATGATACCTAGGAACAAACGAAAAAAACAATCAAAAGCTCTGGAAATATGCAATGGCCATGGTATACTCAAATTTTATATCAGATCAATCGTTTAGGTTCCAGAGGTCATCGAAGGTCAAAAAAGTTATTTACAGCAAAACAGTTTTTCGCAAATAACTTTTTACCTAATAACTTTTTACCTAATACAGATAAGGCAATTATTTTAAGGCCATCGTGTGTTCTTCTCGTCAAGGCATTTATAATCATATTTATGTTGACTAGTTAAGGTCAACCTATAAATTTGACCTCAGGTGAAGGTCAAGTAGTGACCCAAGTAGGTCATGTTGCATATTGGGAGACGTGTCTCGACGAAAAAACACATTGGTACCGGTTTCACTTATCTATCTTCACTCTGTCGAGAGTTATTGACACACAAAGTGTTGATGACCTCAGATGACCTCGGCTGACCCTGTAGGGGTCACTGAACGAAAATTGCACATGGATCATCAAGAATGGCCTATGATAACATGATCCAGATGGAATTGGACTGATACTATGCGTATCCTCGGAATAGGAAGCATTTTAATATTTCCTCATTGACTTATAATGGGGGAGGTCACGACATTGACCCGACCTTAGGTCACCGATATATATAAAAAATCCGAGATATATTGTTTTGGGTACAGGGTCTATGACCTCATGAAGTCCTGCAAGTTTGAAACCCATCGACCTCAAACTGTGGCTGTGGTACGACCGCAAACGTTTGGAGGTGGGGTCATCACGTGTCCTGGTCTGGTGACCTGACCTGAGATGACTCGAAGTCAAGAATTGCACGTTGTGTGGGTAGTTGATTTCCGAACAGGTATGCAAAAAACCGGGGCGCTGCGTGCAGCAGTTTTTATGATATCATCGAGAAAAAACTTAGGGGTTGGCGGATTTCCCCCACCCCCTCCAGAGCGTGTGTTAAAGGAGCTTAAAGGAGGGCCCGTCAGAAGACAAAGGAGACCCCTCTGTGCGTAAGAGAGGCCCGTCTGTGCTTAACCCGCGCCCCAGTGGGGCTCTGAGACAACTTCACCCTGGTGGGGAGGGTCAAAATTAACCCCCGTCCTCTAACTCGAAAACTAAAAGGGAAAGAAGACGCGGAAAAAATGTTTGTAAGCTCTTGACAAAGGAATTCGAAGTTACGTCATGTATTATTTGGCTCAGGTCAATATTGAGGGCACCGGAGGTCATCAAAGGTCAGATTTTCCAGTTTTAGGACTTCGCTTCGAACACCCCAAATATCTCGGTAACTATGATAGCTAAGAACAAACAGAGAAAAGCAATCGGCAGCTCTTGAAAACTGCAATCACTGCAGTCGTATCGGAGAGTTCGGCAAAAAGCACACTTATAGTGCGTTTATCGTTAAGAAATTCTTCAAAGTCGGAAATCATTAAAGCCTTCTATTTTTACTCGCGTAGATTTATTCCAATACCTAACTATTCAGACTTCAGCAATTTGGGCTCATTTCGAATGGCCATACTCATAGGCGTAGGAGCCGGGGGCAGGGGGGGAGGGAAGCCCCCCCCCCCCCCAACATTTTGATTTTAACATTACGCCTATGGGCGTTGCATGGAAAGAATATACTTCAGAATGCCTCCTGCCCCCCCCCCCCCCCCCCCAACTTGAACATAGTTCCTACGCCCCTGGCCATACTAGTTAAATAATTTAATTTTCATGTGGCTGTACATTTATGTTTCGTCGTAATTTGAATTATTTGCATTATTGTTGAATTGCTGGACGTCATTCAGGCCTTACAGTTTGATGTGTGATTTTGAAGTTAAATGATCTATTCAGATAGCTACTGCAGAGCGCTGCAAAAATTATGGTATCTAAAATACTTTACGTAAAATATTGTTATGGGACAAGAAAATACAGCAGTGCTATAAAACTAATTGTACCTATGCACACCAGCCTACACATGCGCTGCTAATGAAAGTGAAAATATAATTAAACGGCGCCATTAACCCGCACCCCGCTATGTCCGTGAAGTTAGCCAACAGCCAACAAAACGGAAATTTGCAACGGCCGAATTTGTAGCCTAAAATCACATGTAGGTCAAGTCGCAAACGAGGATCACGAATCTGATGTTATTTTTAATGCCAAGGTCATAGGTCAAGGACAAATGCGTAAAGAAGGTTGTGTACCTTTATGTACCTTTTTACGGACAAACGGTGCTTTGCACGTTTTTTTTTAAATGGCACCATTCGAAAGTGCGCTTCAAAATGAAGGTGGGATTTTCCTCGGAATTTCTATTTCGATTTTCGGAAAACAATGATCTTAGGAGAAAACTTCATGATGAAAACGGAAGTTTTTCTCGAGTGATTGAATTTGAAGTTTTTATGTTTTATGGAACCCTTGCCCCGGTGACACTAAGCCCTCGCCCCGCTGGGAGGGGCAAAATCTGCCCCCCCCCCTCCCTGATTTTCTCAATAACTTGAAAACTATGATAGATGTAAATGTCAAACGTTCAGTACCTTATGCTGCATCAATTCTGCGTCTTCACACCAAACTCCAATGCAATTGATGTAGTATTGTGCGAGGTAATGACGTTTTAATGACATCATGTCATAGCATCTTGGGTGGAAAAACGACAAATGTTTGAACAATCGTAGAAAATAGAGTTTTGAAGCAAATTGCACACAAAAAAAAAACGTCAAAAAAAGGAAATGACATTCTCTTCAAAATGGCTATCTCGGATTTGGAAATTTTGTGTTTTTGACCCCTACCAAAAAAAAATCGGGAAAAAATCCACAATATCATTTTTTAAAGGGAAGTTTCACCTTTGTATTGATTTTGAACTGAGATCACCATTATCTTTGGCAGTTATTGAAATGTCGAAAATACTAAGGTCATTTCCCCAAAACGTAGCCGTTTATAGGCAATTTAATTTATAGTTTGCAAAATGGGGTCTAGGCTGCACTAGCCTAGGCTGCACTGCTGATTGGCTGACAGCCACTTTTTCCGCCAATCCCACTTTGTCAGCCAATCAGCGCAGTCTATAGCTCAATAATGACGTCATCATCCCAAATTTAACAACTTAATTTGTATAAAATTAAGTGACTTTTAGAGAGAAAAATATCACTATCGTTTTGAGCATTTTGTCATATTTTCGACTACCACCAGCATATATTTGACAACTTTTAGAAAGGTGAAACATTCCCTTTAAGTGAATTTCTTAAGCTCGAATACCAAAATAAGGTGACCGGCCTAAATCCGCGGAGAAAAAAATGGGGGTACCTTTTTGCCACAAAAAGATCCCCACGGAGAGAGGCTGGATCCGCCCTTGGCGTTTTTGGCGATGAGCGATGGCGCCCCTGATCGTAGAATTGCCACCCCAGTCAAAGTCCCTTAAAATACGCCCTGCTTGATCGCCAGCCACGCGAAAGTCAGACAAGTTTGAAAATTGAATGTCACGGTGACCCAAAACCACGCAACAGATCTACAGATCAGATACATCTACGACAAATCTACGAAAGAAATAGCCGGGACCCTCCTTCCGTCAAGCGATCGGTGGCGGTTACCCGTTTGAGTGTCTGGGTACCCGCGGTGGCCGGTGGCTGTTACCCGTCTGAGTGTCTGGGTCCCCGCGGTGGCTGGTGGCGGATACCCGTCTGAGTGTTTGGGTGCCCGCGGTGGCCGGTGGCGGTTACCCGTCTGAGTGTCTGGGTGTCCGCGGTGGCCGGTGGTGATTACCCGTCTGAGTGTCTGGGTGCCCGCGGTGGCCGGTGGCGGTTACCCGTCTGAGTGTCTGGGAGCCCGCGGTAGCCGGTGGCAGTTACCCGTCTGAGTGTCTGGGAGCCCGCGATAGCCGGTGACAGTTACCCGTCTGAGTGTCTGGGTGCCCGCGGTGGCCGGTGGCAGTTACCCGTCTGAATGTCTGGGTGTCCGCGGTGGCCGGTGACGATTACCCGTCTGAGTGTCTGGGTGCCTGCGGTAGCCGGTGGCAGTTACCCAGGGGCGTCGCTACCGGGGGTCCGGGTGCCCCGGACCCCCCCCCCCTCCCACTTTTGAGCGAGCGCCGAAGGCGACCCCTCAAAAAGTGGGTCTGTTCTGGGGGTTGAGAGGGCGCCGGAGGCGCTTTCTAAAACAAACAAAGAAACTCCCAAAAAATAAAATCAAGGAAAAACTAAAAAAGACACTAAAAATGCCCGTCAGCCAGTGGTGTACCGAGTATACGGTGATTCAGGGCATGACCCATGATCCTTGGACCCGAGGCGGCAGGCACCCATGCAAAGCTGCCGCCCCTCCGATCAGTGACGGCGCCCCTCCGGCCAGTGAGGACGCTCCCCCGGCCAGAGAGGGCGCCCCTTGCCGTAGACGGCGCCTCTGCGGCCCGTGACAGCGCCCCTCCGGCCAACGACGGCGCCCTCCGATCAGTGACGGCGCCCCTCCGGCCAGTGACGGCGCCCCTCCGGCCAGTAACGGCGCCCCTCCGGCCAGTGACCATGCCCCTCCGGCGAGTGAGGGGCATGGTCATGCCCCTCCGGTCAGTGACGGCGCCCCTCCGACCAGTGACGGCACCCCTCCGGACATTGACGGCGCCACTCCGACTAGTGACTGCCCCTCTCCTGCCCGTAACGGCGCTCTACCGGCCAGTGACGGCGACCCTCCGGCTAGTGACGGCGGCCCCTCCGGCCAGTAACGGCGCCCCTCCGGCCAGTGACGGCGCCCCTCCGACCAGTGACGGCGCCCCTCCGGTCAGTAACGGCGCCCCTCCGGTCAGTGACGGCGCCCCTCCGACCAGTAACGGCACCCCTCCGGACATTGACGGCGCCCCTCTGACTAGTGACTGCCCCTCTCCTGCCCGTAACGGCGCTCTTCCGGCCAGTGACGGCGCCCCTCCGGCTAGTGACGGCGCCCCCTCCGGCCAGTAACGGCGCCCCTCCGGCCAGTGACGGCGCCCCTCCGGCGAGTGACGGCGCCCCTCCGACCAGTGGCGGCGCCCCACCGGACAGTGACGGCGCCTCTCCCGCCAGTGACCGCGCCCCTCCGGCGAGTGACGGCACCCCTCCGACTAGTGACTGCCCTTCTCCGACCCGTGACGGCGCCCCTGGTCAGTGACAGCGCCCCTCCGGCTAGTGACGGGGGGGGGGGCGTCTCTCCTTCCGCATGGTGCGGAAGGAGAGGCTTGCAAAATTTTCATCAATATTGGTGGCGTACATGTCGATCGGGTGGCGCCCCTCAAGGCAATGACCTGGTCCTTTGTGAATTTCTTCGCACATCACTGCCGCCAGCATATGTGTGTGCGCTCCTATGCCAATGAGGGCCCAAGCTCATGTGCGTCCCTCTCCCAAAATATGGCGCCCCTTCATAACAGGTGCGATGGCGGCAAGATGCCTTCCGAGGGCGGCATAAAGTGCTCTGAGGGCGGCAAGAAGCCTTCCTAGGGCGGCAAGATGTCTTCCGAGGGGGTGTCATGGTGCCTTCTAAGGGCGGCATAATACGTTCTGAGGGCGGCAGAATGGCTTCCGAGGGCGGTAAGACGTCTTCTGAGGGCGGCATAATGCGCTCTGATGGTGGCAAAATGCCTTCCAATGGCGGCATAATGCGCTCTGAGGGCGGCACAATGTGCTCTGAAGGCGGCAATATGTTCCGAGGGCGGCATGGTACCTTTCAAGGGCGGCATAATGCACTCTGATGGCGGCAGAATGCCTTCCGAGGGCGGCAAGACGTCTTCTGAGGGCGACATAATGCGCTCTGAGGGCGGCAAGATGTCTTCCGAAGGCGGCACGATGCCTTCCAAGGGCGGCATAATGCGCTCTGAGGGCGGCAAATTGCTTTCCGAGGGCTGCAAGATGTCTTCCGATGCCTTCCGAGGGCGGCACAATGCGCTCTGGGGGCGGCAAGATGCCTTCCAACTTCAAAGGACAGCATGGTGCCTTTCGAGGGCGGCAATATGTCTTCCGAGGGCGGCATAATGCTTTCCGAGGGCGACGAGATACCTTCCGGGGGCGGCATAATGCGTTGTAACTATCCAGTCGGCGCCCCTGCATGCCTCGCGGGGGGGGGGGTCGCCCCTGAGAGTGTAGGTGTCGCCCCTCAAGTTGTGCACCCCTTTATGCTGAAAATTAGGCCCCTTTTGGACTGGAGATATCGATCCCAACAGCTGTGTCGCCCTCCCGAAATGTGCTTTCTGGTTGTGCGCCTGGGCCGATCCCTTGGATTATTCACCACTGTACCCGTCATGATGCACCGAAGCGATCGGTACCATTCTTATGTCTGCGCGATTTACCGCTTTCAAATTATTGGCTGATGTTTCCTTTCCTTCCTTGATAAGCTTCCCTTTAATTATTTTCTTCATTGTTAATTTTTGTTTAC
Organism: Chirona hameri; assembly: GCA_036785665.1. Taxonomy (NCBI): domain Eukaryota; kingdom Metazoa; phylum Arthropoda; class Thecostraca; order Balanomorpha; family Balanidae; genus Chirona; species Chirona hameri. Next base: position 19,523 of record JAXIVJ010001815.1, read on the forward strand.
TACCCATACCTTCAGTGCTGTGAATATGTGGAGTGAAATGCATCGAGTGGTAGTCGATATGATCCGTTAACCCGGCATTGACTAGGGTCTCAGCCGAACGCCATTGACGGGGGGGGGCGTTAAACGCCCCCTGGTTATCTTCTGAACCAATTATCGCAGCGAGACGCGTAAGGCGGCATTCGAAAGCGTTCAATGAGACCAATCCAAATAATGCTCTAAAATTTCAAAGTGAGGTTAAATGTCAGGTCACGGTCAGGTCAAAAGTCAAAATCGCCGTATTTGAGTTTATGGGCGGTATTTTCCATCCAAAGCCTTCGCTTACGACCATGATCACCCAAAGTGCTGCCAAAGGTATGATACACATCCTACATGAGCTAAAGTGAGATTGTGTGCCAAGGTCAAGGTCAAGGTCTGGTCACAACAGGTCACTATGCTCAAATTATATACGAAAGTCATGCAATACATGTTTTATGGGATATTTGCCACGTAGAATTCGATAGCGATAGTCATTTTACCACCTGACTTCATTTACGTGAAGCTAATTTCAAGTTCAGGTCAAGTTCAGGTCAATGAAGGTCAAAATTTAAATTGATAAATCTAAATACAAAAGGCATGTTTCTAGACCAGTTTTGTCTCGGAAATACAGTGGTATCATTTATTTGTCTGTATCTGGTCAATAAAAGCAAAAAAACACAATTTGTTAATATGACGTCATGAGATACCCATACTTTAGATGCCATAAGTCAGTCAAAAATGGTGATATCATTCTGAAATTTGGCATGGTAGTTTCCCATATGTAGTTTTCTGATATATATTCCGTTTTTTATCATATCTTTTGAAAAAATTGATTTCCTGGGCATTTTCCCCCCCAAAAAAAATAACTTTTATTCAATTTTTGGGAGTCAAAAATCAGAATTGTCAAAAATCCGAGATAGCCATGTTGTAGCCCTTGCCATTTGCTATCTTTTGACGTTTTTGGATTGCATTGTTATTAAAGTATGGCATTTGTACTGTCTATTACATTTTAGCTGATTTTGGTGTAAAACTCGTGTGTAGTGACACCACTAAATTCGCTATATCTCGAAATTTTCGACGAAATTGCTTTATTTTTCACAGAAGATGTAAACGTGATTTATAAGAAGGTACCCGAAGTTTCACGTTGATAGCGCTATTGGTCTTCGAGCTGTTACGAAAATTCATCAGGAAACGCCCCCCCCCCTCCCAGTCAATGGCGGGTTAACCCGCGCCCCGCTGGGGTCGACAGCCGAACGCGCCCCGCTGGGGGGAATAAATTTTACCCCCCTCGTATCTTCCGAACCAATGACCGCAGCGGGACGCACAAGGCGGCGATCGAAAGCTCTCAAGGAGACTAATATATTACATACCCGGAATTCTTAAAACAATGTCACATGTCAGGTCAGATCAGGTCAAATGTAAAAATTGAGGAATTTGAGTTTTTGGGCATACTTTACATTCAAAGCCTTATATTGCGACTATTATCGCGCAAGGTGCTCTCAAAGGTATAATGCATCTCCCGTATAAGCGAAAGTGAACTTGTAAGCAAAGGTCAAGGTCAATGTCAGGTCACAAAATGTCACAGGTCTACGAAAGCCATACGACACACGTTGTATGGGTTATTTTACACGTAGAATTAGATAGTAGCAGTCATTTTAACAACCTGACCCCATATAATGGCCCTCAGGTCAAGGTCAGGTCACAACAAGGACACAATTTGAAATTGATTCATATAAATACAAAAAGCATGTTTCTAGACCAGCTTTGTCTCAAATACAGCGGTGGTATTTATTTGTCTGTATCTGGTCAATAAAAGCCAAAAAATGTAACTTGAAAAATGACGTCATGAGTTACTTATACTTAGGTAGCCATAAGTTAGTCAAAAATAAAGATATTACGTTGAAATTTGGTTCGGGTATCGTCCATAGTTGGTTCACTAACATATATTCTGGTTTGTTGAATATCTTTAACAACAACAAAAATGTCGAAACACTTTTTTTGAACTCTTGGGGATCAAAAACCCAAAGTTTCGCAAATCCGAGATATCTATTTTTAAGAGAATGTAATTTCCGTTCTTTTGACGTTTTTGTTTTGCAATTTGCATCAAAACGTGATTTTCTACTCATAGTTTCCAAGTTATTGAGCAAATCTGGGAGGGGGAGGGGGATACAATTTACCCCCCAGCGGGGCGCGGGTTAATTAAATTAGTCGCTCATTAGTCAGGAATATGTCCCATGTTGATGTGCAATGCGCAGTCCTTGCATGAGCGTGCCACTGCGCGGGTGTATGTTTGAAGTTGTCAAAGCTGTATTTTTTCGATTTAAAACCAACAAAAAAATGAATTGCCCGCTGCGTAACGTCGACATTTATATTCGACATTAATGTCTTGATGTGTCGATATAATTCGTCTATATGTAATTGTAATTCGTCGATGCATGTTTCACCACCATTGACCAGTCTTCCCATCAGCAATAACGTTGTTTCGCGACGCTTTGAAAACCTTTTTTTCTGGCATAAAACCTATCCTCCCAATATGGAAGGATTGGTAGTAAGTTCCATTGCTCTTTCTACGTGAAGGAGGGACCGGAAAATTAAGCAAGTGAAATCCAGGAAGTTCATGGGATTTGCGCCCCTCTAGGCCGGGCGCCCCCTCCTCTGGGTATGGCGCCCCCCTGGCAGTGGACCCCCCCCCCCTACACACACACTTTTTAGAAGGTAGCGACGCCTCTGCAGTTACCCGTCTGAGTGTCTGGTAGCCCGCGATAGCCGGTGGCAGTTACCCGTCTGAGTGTCTGGGTGCCCGCGGTAGCCGGTGGCAGCTACCCGTCTGAGTGGCTGGGTGCCCGCGGTGGCCGGTGGCAGTTACCCGTCTGAGTGTCTGGGAGCCCGCGGTAGCCGGTGGAGGTTACCCGTCTGAGTGTCTGGGTGCCCGGGGTGGCCGGTTTCAGTTACCCGTCTGAGTGTCTGGGTGCCCGGGGTGACCGGTGACGTCTTCAGACGTTTACCCGGCGGCGTCCCCCTATCGACCGGTGCCTCGCGCCGCTCGCGGCCGTGGCCAGGTCTGGCAGCCCTGACCGGCGGGCGAGCCGCGCCGTCCGCCGCGCGCCTGTCGTCAGGCATCGCGCCGCCGTCGCCGTCCCGAGTCGGTCGCGTCGGTCGCGTCGCCGCCGACGCGGGGTGGTTCAGTGTCGGCGGGATGGCGGCACGGCGGCCGCGCGGCGCGCCCGGTCCGACGTCGGCGGCCCGCCAGGTGTAGAGAGCTCGGCCGGGGACGCAGTGGGAGCTGGAGCAGTCGCGACGCTGCAGTAAGACGGAGAACAGAATTGGTGGAGCAGCGACAGGGCTGGAGGACCGGACTGTCTGTTGGAGGAGCGACTGCTGCGTGGAACGGCTTCAGGTACAGTGACATCAGCAGGATGAGGGGTTACTTCGTTACCTAATGTGTTATCGGTTATGCTACATACCCATTACCCTGGGTGGTAGGTAAATATGTGCTTACAAAATAAGTGATAATAATGGCGGTACCAATAAGTGGATGTCCCCATCATTACAATAAAATGTTATTAGGTTTCAGTTCTGTTTTCTTCCCGATGAACTGCTTTGTTACAGGATGCATATATTCTTCGTTTTTAGTGTAACTTGTAACTTGGCTCGTCTAATCCACCCAAACGTAAAGATCATCTAAACATTTTCCGTCTGACAGACATGTTGCCGATAATGTGATGCAAAGGTAATCGACAATCGTGTGGGCCTGTCGTGCTGCGACAGAGTACAAGGACTAACAACAGGATTAATGGGCGGCTTTACGTTCTCCAAAACAGTCCATGCCGCTGCGGTAATGGTGCGGCTGGGAAGACACGGGTGCGCCCGATGCTATTGTCGCCAGGCCATTGGTCGTGTTATGACCATTCAAACCCGGCTGTTTGGCGTCCATGACAACGAGCGTCCACCGGTGGCTGAGCTACCTTACCAAATAGGATAAACTGCATGAGCTAGTGCAAAAATGTTCACGAAGAATTGCAAGCAATGAGATAATGTAACACAAATATTTAATGAAAACTCATGCTCAATGGAAGTCAATGGAAGTCACAATTGAAGACCATTGAAGTCGGCGGGCCCGTAAACCCAAATATCCACTTTAACATTTTGACTAAACAGTAAACATGGCTAACGCCTTGTGTCTAATAATGCGTAAAACCTTTTAATAAAACTGTGTATCGTTTCGTGGTATTTTACTGAAAGTTGAAAAGCAACGTAAGCAAACAATATAAAATAAACGTGTAAATATTGAATTTAGTCCGAACCTTTTCGAATGGATGAATTTCCGAGGTCGGGTACCGTACTAAGCAGAGCTTGTTGCACAGCCCCTGCCCCCAATATCAATACATAAACAAACAAAATAAACAAAGTAAACGTACTGTCAGTAACAACAGTCATATAGGCGTATGAGCAAGGATCCGTCCGTGCCAAAACAAAAACTCAACTTGTTGGAAACGTTCGACATTAAGCTTTTGATGATGGTCAAAGAAACTAGCTAAAAACTGGTCATATCAGCTACACTTTCTGGAATGTTTCGCCGCCCTTGCCGGCGATACTGCAGTAGATAGAGTAGCTAGAATATAGCTAGAATATACAGTAGCTAGAATATACGCTGAATAAGTAGAAATAGCTTAGGTCATATTACCAGCATCTGCGCTTCTTTTGATCGACAGTCACTCGCGCTTTGGAATAGAATAATCCCAGCTTACATGATTTGGTCTTAAGATTTTCATTTGGATAGTTCATTCGATTTGCTCTATCGGGCTTTATCAACAACGTTCTGAGGGTTCAGCCGTATCTTCGTCACAGCTGATCCAGCAGATAAACCAGTAAAACGCCCTTTTGGGCGATGACCGAGCGATTGCGCTCTGGTAAAGCTAAACAGGTTTGACATATGAAACGGTAAGGGAGCACGCGTGGTAGTAACACAAAGTCATTTTAGTCCTCCAGAAAAATTGTCAGGCCGCAATGCATGCCAACATAAAAATTAAATTGCATTAAATTGTTCATGATCTCCTTTCTCAAATCCGCCAAAAGGGAGTACTTCCTGAGCGCTGCATGCTTCAGCGTATAAATTAATGCTTAGCTATTAAATACAGCCATTTTTTATCAAGAATCATTTTTGCAAGGTTTGTGTTTATTTCGACGTTCGCGTGTGCCAACTGCCACGCGCAGTGGTACCACCTCTATCAGAACGCACTATACCAAAATCAAAATTGATTTGATAGACCTATCCAATGGTGATAACCCAATCTCAATCGGAGGAGTGGTTGCAAAGTTATTAGCTTCCGAAAAGCATCTGTATGGCCGGGTCGGGCCGGGTCGGACCGGGTCAAATGTGAATTTGTCTAGTAAGTTGACGAGAAACCTCACGCGGGCTCGGTAATCATCCACTGCATCCGGTGCCAATCAGCCGGGAGAAACGAGCCCATGCCGGCTACATACACCGAGTCATAGATCACAGGAGACCTGTTATCTCCTGTTATCTATCACTGAGTGCAACGAAAACGCGTCCATCTCCCGAGCTTTGCTGCTATGAAGCAAGGAAATTGTAGCGAGATACATTTTAAATTGTCCAAAAGAAACAGAGGGAAAAAGAAGAAAGTATAGAGATAAGCAGAAGAATAGAAACATTCTAAAAGCAAAAGCTATGTGTAATTTTAAAATTGAACATGGAAGGAACGGCGGCCGTGTGCACACCAAACACTTCAACAGTGGAGACGCCGGCTGAAGCCCCCCACGCAGGCAACAAATACCCTCGTTCCGACCTGTGTACCGCCAGGGTGTCGCTATTACGGCACCTGGCCCATGAAAGGACGTCAAAACAGCAGCTGCACGGCGCCATTAAGCGTGAGCGCCGGCCAGCGGCCTGGGTCACGTACGGCGCTCGGCAGAAGCCTCTGCGCAGGATCCTGACCCAGATCACGGCAGCAAGCTCCGCCTCTGGGCCGCTGTAGACAGCAGTTCCGGCCGCCGCAGGCATCCACAGGCCGTTGCAGCCGGGTGAGAAGGACCAATGACAGGACAGCAAAAGGAAATCGAAAATTAAAACCGAGTGGAGAAAAAATCACGGCAGCAAGGCGCCAATCTGGCAACTGACCTGATTTTTCAAGCAAAAAATTGATAAAAGGGCCTGCAAGAGGGGTGAAGGGGGCGGCAGATCGAACAGTAGAGCAGCAAGGACGGGACCGATCTTCAAATTGCCGATAGTGCGCCCAGGCCTCCAAACAGTCCAAGTAAGTTTCAGAGGAACAGAGTTCGGCAGTGAGCAGGGACGGAAGCAGGCTGGGGCCGCGGCTCCTCGCCGCGAGCCTCAGTCTCAGAGGAGACAAGATGGGGCAGTGAGTAGGGACGGAAGCAGGCTGGGGCCGCGGCTCCTCGCCGCGAGCCTTAGTCTCAGAGAAGCCGCGTCAAGGACCATCACAAGTCAGCCTTCAAGATTTGCTGTTGTTTAGTTCTATAAATTTCATACTGGAAAAAGTAGCCGCATTTCACATCTAGTAAGGTCGGAAAGTCTGTGCAATCCTTATACCCTCCTTATAATCCATGGTCAGTTAATTTGTTGTGCATCTGAACACCATACAAATTTAATTTGCACAGTGTTTCGGCCGGTTTTTTTCTTCTTCTTCGTCGTTTTGTTCTTCTCTCATTGAACTCCCCTGCTATTTGGGCATTTGTTTGGTCATGTAGTCACGATATTCTTAATTATGCCTACGCGAGTATGTGTATGGTTGACAAATTATCATATATTGATTGCCTGACTAGTTATAACTTCTAACGTAAATCAAAACTCTGATATGGTTTGGACGTTCATGTTTGCGTCTTTTATAACTCTCGTGCTTTAAATGCAACCGATTATGGAGCTTGTGCCAATGCTGGTGGTGGTCGCCGATGGGATTTATTTGACTGGTTGACTGTTCGAACTGATGTGACTGATGTGACTGGCTGAATTTTGTTGACTCTATTCGAACTGCTGCCTATAAGACGAATGATATTGTATTCACGAGACAATTAACTTGAACTATCGGTGCACAATTTTCTGTAAATATAGCCTTGTGTGAATTACCTAGTACTCTAATTCGGAATGTGACTGAAAGATGGATTGAGGAAGGAATATCAATGAGATGGAGCGCTAGCTTGAGAGGGAAGTCACGTAATATAATTAGTAATGTTAACGTAAAAATATATATGTAGGGACAAGCGATGATGTGACTTCAATGCTTCCAAGGCAGGGTAATGTAATTTTTGCGGCTAGATGTGATGAAATACTCAATTCAAGGTTCCGAGGTTTAATGTTTATTTTGGTGAACAATGTTTACTGATATATTGAAGGCCAACTGTTTCTGGTAAAACCCGAGTGATGTGATAATTATGTGAAATACCCGTACTGAAAATTTTCAGGAATGGCTAACCCGATTGCCAGCAGACAGGGTGACCGATATTTTTTCTTAACCTTGCCATTCAATTATCCGGTTCGGTTGATTATTTGGTCTGATTGGTGACATTTTCAAATCCGGTCAAATTAACTTCACTGTGGTTAATTTGCAATTTAATCTGTAAGCCTTTTTACGCAATCTTTGATGTCAGGATCGGTTGATGACAGGGTCATCATTTCAACGTTTCGGCATATACAAACAGATCATTTAGGGATTGTGTCGTGAGGATTTTGATAAACAGGTCTTATTGACGAATTGTCGAGTATGTGCTAATATTGTTTCCACACAGCCCTAAGCCGCTGATAATTGCAAGACTTTTAATTTAATTTTGTTAAGCAACGTTATTTTCATTAAGTTCAAAGCTAACTGAGTAAAGTAAATATTTCCCAAGGAAAAGGAAAGTGAGGAAGGCTGTGTTGGAATGTTTACGATTCTCGCAGTTAACTGTCTCCTTAACAAGCGCGAAATTATGGGATGGTTGTTTGCTCTATGGAAAGATATGGCGGTATGATACAAATCACGGTCATGTACAATTTCGTCCCTGTTCATCTCGCTGTTAAAAATTAACGCCAGAATAAAATCGCTGTCATGAAAAATTCGCACAAGTGTCCACACGGCCAGCGTCACCGATCACCGCTACCGGCCGCTGGGACACTGACCCCACGCGCCCGATCCCAAAACACATGACGTCATGAACCCCCTCCCCTGGACGAGAGGGTCCGGCCAGACGGTCAGACGCTAGCCTAACGAGGGGAAAACCCGTGGATTTCGCTCAGGTGGGACAGTTGTTGTACATACAGAAAAGTACTGAGTACCAAGTACCGAGTACCGAGTACCAAGTACCGAGTACCGTGTACCGAGTACCGAGTACCGTGTACCGAGTACCGAGTACCGAGTACCAAGTACCTAGTACCGTGTACCGAGTACCGAGTACCGAGTACCGAGTACCGAGTATCAAGTACATAGTATCGAGTACCGAGTACCGAGTACCGAGTACCGTGTACCAAGTACCGAGTACCGAGTACCGAGTACCAAGTACCTAGTACCGAGTACCGAGTACCGTGTACCGAGTACCTAGTACCGTGTACCGAGTACCGTGTACCGAGTACCGAGTACCGAGTAACGTGTGCCGATTACCGAGTACCTAGTACCGAGTACCGAGTACCGAGTACCGAGTACCGAGTGCCGAGTGCCGAGTACCGAGTACCGCGTACCAAGTACCGAGTACCGATAACCGAGTAACCGAGTACCGAGTACCGAGTAGTGAGTACCGAGTACTGAGTACCCATTCCTGAGTAACGAGTACCGAGTATCGAGTGTCGAGTACCGAGTGCCGAGTACCAAGTACCAGGTGCCGAGTATCGAGTGCCGAGTACCGAGTACCAAGTGCCGAGTACTGAGTACTGAGTACTGAGTATCGAGTACCGAGTGCTGAGTACCGATTACCAATTACAGAAACACGACCCGTGGTACACTATAGTCACAAAATACACTACACAATGCACACTACACAATACACTACACAATATACACTACACAATATACACTACACAATATACCCTACACAATATACACTACACAATATACACTACACAATATACACTACACAGCACAAACTACACACACTCCACAAATACACTATAAATGGTATCACGCCGGCGACGCTTCTTCACGCTAACAGTTATAAGATAAATACATATATACATACATACATACATACATACATACATACATACATACATACATACATACATACATACATACATACATACATACATACATACATACATACATACATACATACATACATACATACATACATACATACATACATACATACATACATACATACATACATACATACATACATACATACATACATACATACATACATACATACATACATACATACAAACATACAGGCAAACAGGCATACAGGCATTCAGGCATACAGGCACACAGGCACACAGGCACACAGGCACACAGGCACACAGGCACACAGGCATACAGGCATACAGGCATACAGGCATACAGGCATACAGGCATACAGGCATACAGGCATACAGGCATACAGGCATACAGGCATACAGGCATACAGGCATACAGGCATACAGGCATACAGGCATACAGGCATACAGGCATACAGGCATACAGGCATACAGGCATACAGGCATACAGGCATACAGGCATACAGGCATACAGGCATACAGGCATACAGGCATACATACACATACTTGGAATCATGCATGCATACTGTACGTACACTACATACAAACGTGCAGACGCACGCCCAGAGACAACCGTGCGCGTGGAGCCGGGGCAAATAGGATGCAACGCACGAGGGAGGTATGACGATAACAGCATGGTGTAAACTGACAGTGGGAAATAATAGACAAGATTGTGAGGAGGCCTAGACAATACGTAGTCGCGCCTCTGTGCGTAATATGCCTGCCGACACGGTCTGCTGCACAACGGGTGATGGGGGAAAGGGGGTGGAGTTGAATGGGAATTCAACTAAGAGGAGACCCTTTTAACAAAAGATGGCAAAGGTCTCAGATGTATAGACCGGTTTCGGTGGGAATATTTAGTTCGGAAGGAGAAAGTTGTGTTTCCAGGAGAATGGGAGTTAGATGATGATGAGATTGTTTGTTTTTTTGGGTCCATTCCGCGATGCCAAGAAGTGAGCTGGATCGCGCGCCATAAGTCGCGAAATACTGGCGGGCACTCGAAAGAGTCCGGTAACGCCAGGTTCTGGGAAACCAGGAGGGCCAGAATGGCCATCCGCCTCAGATAAATGCCGTAGGAGGAGTCAGGGTGCTGGGGTGGCGACGTGTGCGGGCCGGAATGGCCATCCGCCCCAGATAAATGCCGTAGGAGGAGTCAGGGTGCTGGGGTGGCGACGTGTGGGCCGGAATGGCCATCCACCTCAGATAAATGCCATAGGAGGAGTCAGGGTGCTGAGGTGGCGTGGATTGGCGATTGGGGCACCACGGAAACCGCAGTAAGTCGTGGATCCCAGCAGCAGTGTGCGGCAGGAATGGACCCAGACAGAAAAGCATGTGTGAGGTTATTCATATTTGCATTTGGTGGATTTAATAGTTAGAGTGGAAAGTTATCCATAGTGAAGAGCTGAGTACATCGGAGACGAAATTCGCTCAGTGAACCAGCTGTTACCCTGGTGCGTTCCCTGTGTAACACTACGCACCACTGGTGGGGATAGGAAAAGAGGGAGGGGTCAGGAAGACGAACCTGACAGTTTACTGCAAAGTATGAAAGATATTGATGATTGAGTGAATGTCTGGGGAGAGTCTGAGTGAAAGGATGTATGAATGTGTTAGTTCCAGTGGGAGTTCGTCCTCAGCGTAGCGTTGCACTGGGTATGCAGAATATACATGGAACCGATCACAGAACTCACGGTGTGATAATCTGAGAGACAAGCCGTTGGTGAAATTATGTAAGGAGGAGCCAGAGGGCCATTGGTGCCGGCTCACGGACAAGGAAACCCGGACCTTATTCCACCGGACCAATTCCCGATTAACTCGCTAAATTTCACCACCCCCACCCTAACCGTGCAGCGACCTATGTGCTCGCCGATGATTGACCTGCCTCCAAAATAAAAATGTATGTACAGGTTGAGCTCGATTCTGCATTTTAACCACAAAATTTAGTATTATCTCGAAAACACGGGGATATAACATTCTGAAAATGCCATATTTCGACTCCTGATCTCAAGAAAACCCCGTGAGCAAAATTTTAATAATGTTGCAAATTGTTGACAATTGTTGCAAGCAGTTCTAATTGTTGCAGATTAAGCCAGAGAGCCTCAAAATTTATGTAATTCCATTCAGCGGCCCAAAATTAACCAGAGAAAGAGTTTTCAAAAATTTCAAAAAATGTTGCAATGCTACACAAAATGGCAGAACCATGCAGAAGCGAAAACCCGTTACAAAATGATCTAATTGAAATGTTCCAGGGACACATTTTGATCTTGTGTTTGTCTATATGTTCGGCTTCCTAATGGAAAACTTTGGTGTCAGGATATAAATTTGATTAGATGAAATCAAGTGGCACAAAGTCATAGGGAATCGTTAAACGAAAATGTAAAAAGCGAAGGGTGAAAAGTTGAGAGACGATGTAATCAAAACAACAAATTGCCAAGAAAGGTCAAAATGTAAAATTTAAATGCATTGGAAATATTATTATTTTTAAATGAGATAGCATTCATTCATCTATTCAGCATTCAGCAGTCAACCATTCAGCAGTCAACTGTAACGGTTGTGTCCACTGTAGCTGCACAGGCACCGAAAAGCAGAAACTATCGACTGAATGAGCCTGCTCGAAACACTCAAGCACGGAAGCCCACATTAGCAACTTCACAGTCCCATGTCCAAAGCCCCCAACCCCTTGTCATCTAGAACCGACCGCCAACTCTGACGCAGTAGTCGAATCAGACACCAGTGAAACTACGGCTCGATCCAAACTGTCTTCCAAACAACCGACATCGCCTGTTGAAGAAGACTCTCCCAGACGGACCATAAATGGGATGCAGGAGCCGACACCTGGCCCGTCATTTGCATCAGCAAACCTCATGGACGTGATGGAGGCCATGATACTCACCCAGTTCAAGACCGACAAACTGTCGGACGAGATAGATCAACTGAAGCAGGTGCTGCACACGGTGCTAAGTCAAGAAGTTAGAAGGTCTGGGCTCTCTCTGCACCACGCCCCGAGTTCATCAGACAGACTGCCGCCGAGAGGTCCCGAGGTGCAGCTGCCGTCGAGAGGTCCCGAGGTGCAGCTGCCGTCGAGAGGTCCCGAGGTGCAGCTGCCGTCGAGAGGTCCCGAGGTGCAGCTGCCGTCGAGAGGTCCCGAGGTGCAGCTGCCGTCGAGAGGTCCCGAGGTGCAGCTGCCGCCGAGAGGTCCCGAGGTGCAGCTGCCGCCGAGAGGTCCCGAGGTGCAGCTGCCGCCGAGAGGTCCCGAGGTACAGCTGCCGCCGAGAGGTCCCGAGGTGCAGCTGCCGTCGAGAGGTCCCGAGGTGCAGCTGCCGCCGAGAGGTCCCGAGGTGCAGCTGCCGTCGAGAGGTCCCGAGGTGCAGCTGCCGTCGACTGTTCCTGAACGTCAGCCACAGCCGACACCAGCGCCTTCTGATCTCGGCAGTCACGCAGCGACAAAGGAGCGGGACGTCAGCGCGTCACTGAACGGTCTGTCCTAATCATCGGCGATTCGAACGTCCGGCGTCTACAGACACAGACAGGTGGCCGCCACTCAAACGTGACGTTTCACTCCGTCTCGGGTGCTACAACCGACCGTATAGTACAGGATCTGAACCAGTCAGTTGAAAAGTGCAGCGCAACTGAGGTAGTTCTTCACGTCGGAACAAACGACATAACACTAATGGGATCCGAGGTGGTCGCAAAAGAACATATTTAGGTTGGCACAGCAAACAAAGGCATAACACGGGGTACGGAGTGTTTGTATATGCAGCGTCCCTCCCAGGACAGATTGTGGATCGTTCACTTTCAGTAGATCCGAGAGTGTGAACAATCGGCTCCATTCTCTCTGTCTGAAATCGAATGATGTGAGTTTTATCGACTTGCGTCATCAGTTAGATAGTTGTCCATTGAATGGTCTGGTAAGGGACGCTGTACACTACAACAAAGTTGGGGCTGCACAGGCTTTGAGATCGACCGCGGGCACGATTGGGGATTTGTTAGTGCAAGAGCCAGGCAGTATGCACCACAGTTAACCGTAACCAGAGAAGTAACTAGTCAACACAACTGCTCACCAAATGCGACTAAACGGACCACGAACGTTAACTGCAACGATAGCACTAGTGCCAATGTGAGTCCACCACAGTCATTACCTTTTGACCCAGCCAAAGCTACCACATCAAGAACAGGGCATGTTTTAAATGCTAGAAATATCAGAGTATGTCATATAAATATAAATAGCATAACATCCCGTGACAGATAAGATGAGCTGAACAATTTTACAAAGACGAACAACATAATAGACATACTCATGTTAACAGAAACCAAACTCGATTCCAACATTCATCCCAACCTGTACAGGGTTGACGATTTGCAGGCTCCATTCACACAACATAGAAACAGACACGGAGGAGGCATCGCAATAAACTCTCACAGCACCATATCTGCAACGTGGATTCGTGAGCTTGAAATGGAAGAGGAAGAATGCATCTGGATTAAAATAAAAAATAAGAGTGTTTCAATCCTAGCTTGCTGCATTTATTTACCTCCAAATCTGAACTCAGAACATACACAGGACTTTCTCACTAAATTGACAGAAAGCATTATAACAGCCGAAGCATCCATCCTTCTTCAATTTTGGTATTAGGCGTCCTAAACGTAGGCACCATATATCTTAATTCTTAATTTACATCTTAATTAAGGTACACCCATAGCGGGATCACTGTATTGGACAACAGACAAAACATACCCTCGACTCTTTGAATTTGACACAACTCATTGACGAACCGACCAGACTGAGCGACAATGTACCACATTTGCGTGACCTTATTATAACATATAATAGAAACTTGGTAGTTGAAAGTGGGGTCTTACCACCTTTTTCAAAAATTGACCACTTCCCAATATATGTTTCCATTGCAGTTACCAAGCCATTAACAAAGACATTAACAAAACGTATATGGGACTATGACAATATGGACGTTGACACACTTACAAAGACGCTTTTACATATACGATGGCAAGATATGTTAGACAATGATATTGATGAAGCAGCTGTACTGTTTACACATGCAGTTCTGTCTGCAGCATTTTATTTCATACCTGTAAAAACGGTTCACATTCGAACTAAAGACAAACCGTGGGTGACGTGTGAACTTCGCAAAAATATTCGGAAAAGAGATAGGTTATTCAGACAAGCTCGTCAAAAACGGACACAACACGACTGGTATAGATGGAAGCAACAACTCAACCTAGTAACATACCTCAACAGACGACTCAAAACTGACCATTTGTCTCTACAATTTAGCAAGCTTCTAGAATATAAAAATAGCCCCCATAAATATCATCAGATTTTGAAAGCAACTATCGGCAGTAAAAGAGACCGTGTTATACCGCCACTTGAATCACCCAACGGTGAAACAGTGACAGAAAATGAACAGAAGGCGACTTAACTCAACGACTTTTTTGCTGCGCATTCTCGCCTCGACATAGATCCGAACCAGACACCGACAATAACCAAAAGCAGAAATGACGTCCCGACTTTAGAGAACATTGCAGTGACTGCGCGAGAAACCTTATTGATCCTTAGTAAGCTGGGCACACACAAGTCGTGCGGGCCAGATATGCTACCGAACAAAATCCTAAACTAACGGGAATATTAATAGCAGAGCCTTTTTTTTTTGATTTTTTTTTAGTTTGATTTTTTTTTGTATACCTGTTTAGAAATAAACTTCCCGCATTATGTAAAATTCTTGTCCTCAGGTCATCTCAGGTCAGGTCACCAGACCAGGTCACGTGATGACCTCAACTCCAAAACTTTGAAGTAGTATCACAGCCACAGTTTTACGCCGATCGGTTTCAATATTGCAGGACTTCATAAGGTCATAGATACCAACAATTTGTTTATCTCGGATTTCTAATATCGGTGACCTAAGGTCAGGTCAATTTTGTGACCGCCAACACGGTTTTATCAATAACTATCGACATAATGAAGATAGAGAAGAGAAAACGGTACCAATATGTTTGTCTCGTCGAGACACGTCTCCCAATATGCAACATGACCAACTTGGGTCACCACTTGACCTTGACCTGAGGTAACATTTCTCAGTTGAGCTAACCAGGTCACCATGAATATGATTCGAAGCGCCTTGACAAGACACACGCGATGGCGTAAACATTATTGCTTTATCTTTATTAGGTAAAAGGTTATTTGGGGAAAACAGTTTTGAAAACAAAATCACCTTTTTTACATTCGATGACCTCTGGAGCTTAAACTATTGACCTGAGCTCAAATCTGAGGACACCAATGTCGATTGCATTTTTCAATGACTTTCGATTGCTTTTTTCCGTTTGCTGCTAACTATCATAGTTCCCGAGATATTTGGGGGTGTTCGAACCGAAGTCTTGAAAACTTGAAAATCTGACCCTTGATGACCTCTGGTGACCTCAATATTGACCTGAAAAAAATTAACGAAATACTTTCGAAAGAGCTTGTCTCGAGCTATCTAACGGCGTTTCCCGCTTGTCGCTACGTTGCGTGGTTTTCGAGATCATAGGGGGGGGGGGGGCGAAATCCGCCCCCCTCCAGGGCGTGTAATTATCAGAGGCCCTCCAGGGCGCGTGTTAAACTACCAAGCTTTGAATGACAGACTTAATTTCACAGCCATTTATCTAGACATTTATATATACTTTGACAAAATCTGGCACACTGGACTCCTAACAAAATGTGAACACGAATTTTACATAGCAGGACGACTACTCACATGGCTGACGTCTTATTTAACCCGTGCACTGCAGGGGGTTTGCGCCGAACACGAACTGCAGGGGGGTTGATTTCCGCCCCCCCCCCCCCCCCGTGAGATCTCAAACACTACGCAACGTAGCGGCAAGCAGACAACGGCGTTGGATAACTTGATACAAGTTATATCGAAAGTATTTCAGTATTTGTTTAGGTCAGGTTAAAATTGAGGTTACCAGTGGTCATCAAAGGGCAAAATTTCCATTTTTTTCTTGTTTTAGGACTTCGCTCCAGAAATCCCCATATATCTCGGAAACTATGCTAGCTAGAAACAAATGGAAAAAAGCGATCGCCAGCCATTGGAACTTTAAATCGACATGATGTCCTCAAATTTGATCTCAGGTCAACATTTGAGGCTCCAGAGGTCAAAAGAGAAAAAAAATGCTGCTTTTTTGCAAAACCGTTTTTCGCTAATAACTTTTACCTAAAACAGATAACGGAAAACTGTTTGCGCCATTGTGTTTGCCTCGTCAAGGCGCTTGGAATAATATAGATGGTGGCCGTGTTAGGTCAACTTCAAAATTTGACTTCAGGTCACGTGACCTTGACCTGAAGTCAAGACCCAAGTAGGACATGTTGCATATAGGGAGACGTGCCTCGACGAGACAAACACAATGATGTCGGGTTTACTTCTCTATCTTCATTATGTCGCGAGTTATTGACAAAAAAGTGATGGTAACCTCAGATGACCTCAAATGACCCCATAGGGGTTACTGAACAAAACCTACACTTGGATCATCAAGAATATCTTATAATAACATGATCCAGAAGTAATTGGACTAATATCATGCATATTCTTGAAATAGGAAGCATTTAAATATTTACCCATTGACTTATTATGGGAGGTCACGAAATTGACCTGACCTTAGGTCACCGATATCAAAATTCCGAGATAAAAGAATTGTAAGTACGTATGCCCTCATGATACCCAGTAAGTTGCAAACTGATCGGTGAGAAACTCTGGCTTTGGCACAACTGCAAACGTTTTTGGAGGTGGGGGTCACTTGACCTGGTCTAGTGACCTGACCTGAGATGACCCGAGGTTCCTGTTTTTTTCTCGAAGTGTGCGCAATTTATATCTTAACAGGTGTCCTAAAACTCGGCGCCGCTGCGCGCCGCCGTTTTTTCGCTATCTGCGAAAAACCTGAGGGGGGGGGGGCGGAAATCCCCCCCCCCCCTGCAGTGTGCGGGTTAAGTGACAGACGACACAAAGCAACTATCGGAAACACCCTTTGGACGATACAGACCACTAACGCCGGAGTACCACAGGGATCCGTTCTCGGTCCTCTCCTGGCATTGATGTACTTAACCCGGCGTTGACTGGGGTCTCAACAGAACCTGACTGGGGGGGGGGGGGCGTTAAACGCCCCCGGGTTATCTACCGAACCAATGATCGCAACGAGACGCACATGGCGGCAATCGAAAGCTCTCAATGAGACAAATCTAAAACATGCTAAAAAATGTCAAAGTGAGCTCAAATGTCAGGTCACAGTCAGGCCAAAGGTAAAAATCGGCGTATTTGAGTTTATGGGCCATACTTTCCATCCAAAGCCTTGGATTGCGATCGGGTTTCACCCAAAGTGTTGCCAAAGGTATGATACATATCCCGCATGAGCTAAAGTGAGATTGTTGGCCAAGGTCAAGGTCAGGTCACAAAAGGTCACTATGCTCAAAATATCTACGAAAGTCATGCAACTCATGTTTTATGAGTTATTTTCCACGTATAATTCGACAGTGATAGTCATTTTACCACCTGACTTCATTTACGTGAAGTAAAGGCCAATTTCATGTCAAGTTCAGGCCACCGAAGGTCAACATTTTAAATTGTTAAATCTAAACAAAAAAGGTATGTCGCTAGACCAGTTTTGTCTCAGAAATACAGTGGTGGCATTTATTTGTCTGTATCTAGTCAATAAAAGCAAAAACAACGTAATTTCAAAATATGACGTCATGTGTTGCCCATACGATGTCATAAGTCAGTCAAAAATGGAGATATCAGTTTGCAATTTGGTACAGTAGTTGCCTAGGTATGGTTCTCTGAAATATCTTCCGTTTTTTATACTTTAGAAAATGTTGATTTTGTGATAATTAACAAAAACGTTTTTTGAGGTTTTTTTGGGTCAAAAACTAAAATGTTCAAAAATACGAGATCGCCAGTTTGTAGTGGTTGCAATTTTATATCTTTTGGCGTTTTTAGATTGCATTTTACTTCAAATGTGGCATTTCTACGGCCTGGCAAAGTTGAGATGATTTTGGCGTAAAACTCGTGTGTAGTGACGTCACTAAATTAGCTATAACTCGAAAAAAATCGGCAACATTTCTTCATTTTTGCACACAAGACGTAAAATGATTCATAAGAAGGTACCCGAAGTTTCACGTTGATAGCGCTATTAGTTTTTCAGTTATTGCGAAAATTAATCAGGGGAGGGGCGTTAAACGCCCCCCCCCCCCCAGTCAATGGCGGGTTTTAAAGGGAATGTTTCACCTTTGTATTAGTTTTAATCTGAGATAGCCATTATCTTGGGCCGTTATTAAAATGTCTAAATTACTAAAGTTATTTTTCCCAAAACTTAACCGTTTTTAAGCAATTCAATTTACCATTTGCAAAATGACTCCAGGCTGGTGCAGCCGCTGATTGACTGACAGACACTTCTTCAGCCAATCCCACTTTGTTAGCCAATCAGCGGCGGTCTATAGCTCAATAATGACGTCATTCGCCCAAATCTAAAAACTTAATTTGTATAAAGTTAAGTGGCTTTTCGAGTGAAAAATATCACCATCGTTTTCAGCAGCACTTACTTCATATTTTCTACTACAACCAGCGTATATTTGACAACTTCAGAAAGGTGAAACATTCCCTTTATATGGACTAGCAGAAGACACAACCAACGACATTCTCCTTTACGCTGACGACACGACTCTTTTAACCACACATACAGACCAAAACATTCACTTAGTACAAACCTCTCTATATACAAGGAGATATCAACGCTATTGAAGCATATGCCAAACAATGGGCAATAACGTTTAAGTGTTTAACCCGACAAAAACAATACAACAAACATTCAGTAATATAAAAACATATAAGCATCTCAGACTGACACTCTCAGGACACAACATACCATTAGTTGAAGAGCACAAGCGCCTAGGGCTCACCATTTCCAAAGACATGCGATTTCAGGCCCATGTAAAAACAGCTATGAGAAAGGTTAACAAGGCACTCAGTTCACTGTATAAAATAGCACACATCCCACGAAACATACTAAATCAAATATATCATATTTACATACTGCCGTACTTTGACTACTGTGACGCCATATACGATGGACATTTGACGGTTACGGACGAAATAAGGCTTGAGCGACTTTAGAATAAATAGCCAGACTGGTAACAGGAGCTGAATTCTGAACGTCATCTGAGGCGCTCAGACGTGATCTTGGATGGGACTCACTCAAGACAAGGCGAATAAAGCATAAACTGACCTTTTACAGAAAATTGAACTACGAGCAAGCATCCATTCCTGAGTATATAACAGCAATAATTTCCGAAACCAGGCAACAGGAAACTGACAGAACTCTTCGTAACGCACATTCGCAAACACTACCATCCAATCGGACGTCGTCATTTAAAAAATCCCCGATACTACAAGACTATGGAATAGTCTTCCAGAGGCTTTCCATTTAAAGGGAATGTTTCACCTTTCTGAAAGTAGTCAAATATACGCTGATTGTAGTAGAAGATATGAAGTAAGTGCTGTTGAAAACGGTGGTGATATTTTTTTCACTCGAAAAGTCACTTAACTTTATACAAATTAAGTTTTTCGATTTGGGCGAATGACATCATTATTGAGCTATAGACCGCCGCTGATTGGCTGACAAAGTGGGATTGGCTGAAAAGGTGGCTGTCAGCCAATCAGCGGCTGCACCAGCCTGGAGTCATTTTGCAAATGGTAAATTAAATTGCTTAAAAACGGTTAAGTTTTGGGAAAAATTACCTTAGTAATTTAGACATTTCAATAACGGCCCAAGATAATGGCTATCTCAGTTTAAAACTAACACAAAGGTGAAACATCTCCTTTAATAGCGTCAACTAAAACTTTCAAGGCAACCCTTGCAGAACACTTGAGCGTAGCAAAGCCACCTCGCTATTACGGATTAGGCACAGTAAGGGGCAAACGCCTCCACACAAAATTAAGATCAGGTATGTCATGTCTCCACGCATACCTGACACCAGTACCAAATTCTAAAAACTCTCAGCCATCAGTGCAGATGCGGACACTCATCAGAAAACACGAAACACTTCGTATTGCATTGCATCCACCACCAGCAACATGGAACACGCATGATCAGCAACACAACACACATTTTACAGAGCGACTTCTCATCCCTTCCAACATCCATTCAACTCGACACATTGTTACACGGCAAAGGCTTAACCATTACTGAGGGATGCTAGGTTGCTGAGGAGTTGCAAAATTTCTTGTTCAAAACAGGTCGATTTGAGCAGTAAACATTTTCATGTTTGGTATCGGTACCATGTGCCAATTTATGTTATGTCAGGCATGCCATGCTATGTAATACTATGTACATAATCTATGATGTGTGAGTGTGAGTGAGACCTATGTGAGTGTGACCTTGCTTTCGTGTTCAGGATAGGTGCGCTAATTTAAGCTATGCTTTTGCGCCGATCCTTTTGTTTTGTTGATCGAATAAGCAAGTTGACTCGCGAGCTACAAAACTCAGAAATATATGATGATGATGATCTGTGGCTTCGCTCCAATGACTCATGTCTGGGAACCTGCAATCGCTGGCTTGACGCTTAGGCTGTGCCGCTCCACCCGAGTGTTGTGCGGGACAGCCTACCTACCATGCGCCCTGTTCCCCGCAGACAGTGTGCGGCCGGTGACGTGCGTGCATGGTATGCTAGATTGAAAGGCGCTCTAATGTTAAAAGGGGATCTTCCAGCTATGAACGCAGACAGTTGGAAAGACGATTTTCTAGCCATGTTGTCCCGCTATTTTGTCGCACAAACTTCAAGAAAAGCTACAGCCATGTGCATGGGTGGAGCATTTCAGAGCAAGTTCGTGGGGCAAAATATCATATTGGGTGGTTGTTTTGCATGAATGAGGTGAAAAATGACAATTTGAACACCAGGAAACCTTCAAATCTGACAAAAGTTGGTGGGGAAGAACTCAAAGATGGTGGGGGCAAAATCAAATTTGGTGGGGCAGTGGCCCACCATCTGAATATGAAAATCCACCCGTGGCCATGTGTCTGTGTTCCTCAGCTCTGTGCAGCGAAGTGGGTAGGTATTCACTAGCCAGGCAGTAGGCACTGGTCATACTGTATTACAGATCAGGGATATTATATCATAACATATTGTACCAGCATCCAAGAGCGACATACCGATATACAATCTGCAAAAATATCTACAATATTTACATATGTGTGTTTGAAGCATATCAAAGTTGGAATACAATGTCAGTTTGTTATAATCAAGGTTACTAAATAAGCTATCAAACATATCATTCGATGAAGATCAGTCAAAAGGTGGCACTGCTCTGGGCCCTTTCCATTGCTATTAGTGCTTTACCTACTTCTCTAACTGCGAGCATCTATCAGTTGATTTCTCATCATCATTTTCCGTGCCTCGCTGACTCCTGCTGCCGACTGTGAGTGCCGGGGCCTCATTCAGCCCCTCCATTCGAGCCGTCCCCGCCGCTTTGTCCTGCCATTTGTGCCGGGGCATGGCTGACACCAGTGCAGTGGAGCGTGGCCGGCGCCAGTGTAGTGGAGCGTGGCCGGCACCAGTGCAGTGGAGCGTGGCCGGCACCAGTGCAGTGGAGCGTGGCCGGCACCAGTGCAGTGGAGCGTGGCCGGCACCAGTGCAGTGGAGCGTGGCCGGCACCAGTGCAGTGGAGCGTGGCCGGCACCAGTGCAGTGGAGCGTGTCCGGCACCAGTGCAGTGGAGCGTGGCCGGCACAAGTGCAGTGGAGCGTGGCCGGCACCAGTGCAGTGGAGCGTGGCCGGCACCAG
Source organism: Chirona hameri (assembly GCA_036785665.1). NCBI lineage: Eukaryota > Metazoa > Arthropoda > Thecostraca > Balanomorpha > Balanidae > Chirona > Chirona hameri. Next base: position 41,556 of record JAXIVJ010001815.1, read on the forward strand.
TGCAGTGGAGCGTGGCCGGCACCAGTGCAGTGGAGCGTGGCCGGCACCAGTGCAGTGGAGCGTGGCCGGCACCAGTGCAGTGGAGCGTGGTCGGCACCAGTGCAGTGGAGCGTGGCCGGCACCAGTAAAGTGGAGCGATGCTGACACCAATGGAGCGAGGCTGACACCAGTGGAGCGAGGCTGACACCAGTGGAGCGAGGCTGACACCAGTGGAGCGAGGCTGACACCAATGGAGCGAGGCTGACACCAGTGGAGCGAAGCTGACACCAGTGGAGCGATGCTGACACCAGTGGAGCGAGGCTGACACTGCAGTGGAGCGAGGCTGACACCAGTGGAGCGTGGCCGGCACCAGTGGAGCGAGGCTGACACCAATGGAGCGAGGCTGACACCAGTGGAGCGTGGCTGACACTGCAGTGGAGCGAGGCTGACACCAGTGGAGCGTGGCCGGCACCAGTGGAGCGAGGCTGACACCAATGGAGCGAGGCTGACACCAGTGGAGCGAGGCTGACACTGCAGTGGAGCGAGGCTGACACCAGTGGAGCGAGGCTGACACCAGTGGAGCGTGGCCGGCACCAGTGGAGCGAGGTTGACACCAGTGCAGTGGAGCGAGGCTGACACCAGTGGAGCGTGGCCGGCACCAGTGGAGCGTGGCCGGCACCAGTGCAGTGGAGCGAGGCTGACACCAGTGGAGCGTGGCCGGCACCAGTGGAGCGAGGTTGACACCAGTGCAGTGGAGCGAGGCTGACACCAGTGGAGCGTGGCCGGCACCAGTGGAGCGAGGCTGACACCAATGGAGCGAGGCTGACACCAGTGGAGCGTGGCCGGCACCAGTGGAGCGAGGTTGACACCAGTGCAGTGGAGCGAGGCTGACACCAGTGGAGCGTGGCTGGCACCAGTGGAGCGTGGCCGGCACCAGTGCAGTGGAGCGAGGCTGACACCAGTGGAGCGTGGCCGGCACCAGTGGAGCGTGGCCGGCACCAGTGCAGTGGAGCGAGGCTGACACCAGTGGAGCGAGGCTGACACCAATGGAGCGAGGCTGACACCAATGGAGCGAGGCTGACACCAGTGGAGCGAGGTTGACACCAGTGGAGCGAGGCTGACACCAGTGCAGTGGAGCGAGGCTGACACCAATGGAGCGAGGCTGACACCAGTGGAGCGAGGCTGACACCAGTGGAGCGAGGTTGACACCAGTGGAGCGAGGCTGACACTGCAGTGGAGCGAGGCTGACACCAGTGGAGCGAGGCTGACACCAGTGGAGCGAGGCTGACACCAATGGAGCGAGGCTGACACCAATGGAGCGAGGCTGACACCAGTGGAGCGAGGTTGACACCAGTGGAGCGAGGCTGACACCAGTGGAGCGAGGCTGACACCAATGGAGCGAGGCTGACACCAATGGAGCGAGGCTGACACCAGTGGAGCGAGGTTGACACCAGTGGAGCGAGGCTGACACTGCAGTGGAGCGAAGTTGACACCACATCCGGTTCACGGGGCGCCGTGTTATCCAGTCCAGTCACCATGGGTCCCGCACCCGGGCTGACGCCTCCACCCACCTCCAAAGGACCTGCAACAACTGACACCTCCGCGAGCCACCGCGAGCTCCCTCCACGTGGGGTGACACCGTAATGGTGATTACATTTGTTTCCTTATTGGTGATTACATTTGTTTCCACCCTATAGCTAAATTTTCCGCCGCTCAGCTCATCAACTTTCACCTTTCAACTCAACTTTCACCTTTCACCTTCAACACTTCCACCTGTCCCCACCGGACTGTATGAGTCGGGTGGGGGCACCTGCCACCTGCCACCGGACATCTGACACCTCTAGGAGCCTACTGACGAGTAGCCGAGCCCACCAGCATCGTCACTTGAATAGTGCTGATCAGTCACGATTGACGATCTTAAGCGACATCACGTGACTTGAAGGAACGCCAGTTCACCGGTGATCTTATCTGTCATTTATTCTGTCATAAATCATTATGATCACCGGCTGCTGAATGGGACGAACTTAACACGCGCCCTGGAGGGGGGGGGGAATCCGTCCGCCCCTCCGGTTTTTCAAGAATAGCGCAAAAACGGCGGCGCACAGCGCCGCCGTTTTTTGCACAGCTGTTCAGAAATAAACGTTCCACATTATGTAAAGTTCTTGGCCTCGGGTCATCTCAGGCCAGGTCACGTGATGACCTGGCATCACGTGAACTCCAGAACGTTTGCAGTAGTACAACAGCCACAGTTTTACGCCGATCGGTTTCAATCTTGCAGGGCTTCATAAAGTCATAGATACCAACAATTTGTTGATCTCGGATTTATAATATCGGTGACCTAAAGTCAGGTCAATTTTGTGACCGCCAACACTGTTTTGTCAATAACTATCGGCATAATGAAGATAGAGAAGAGAACATGGTATCGATGTGTTTGTCTCGTCGAGACACGTCTCCCAATATGCAACATGAGCAACTTGGGTCCCCACTTGACCTTGACCTGAGGTCAAATTTTTCAGTTGACCTAACCCGGTCACTATGAATACGATTCGAAGCGCCTTGACAAGACAAATGCGATGGCGTAAACATTATCGCTTTATCTTTATTAGGTAAAAGGTTATTTGCGAGAGAGAAAAATTGCAAAAAAAACTTTTTGACATTTGATGACCTCTGGAGCATAAACTATTGATCTGAGCTCAAATCTAAGGACACCTATGGATTGAATTTTTCAGGGGCTTTCGATTGCTTTTTTACCGTTTGCTGCTAACTATCATAGTTCTCGAGATATTTGGGAGTGTTCGAAGCGAAGTCTTGAAAACTTGATAATCTGACCCTTGATGACCTCTGGTAACCTCAATATTGATCTGAGAAAATAATGAATGAAATACTTTCGAAAGAACTTGTCTCGAGCTATCTAACGTCGTTTTCCGCTTGTCGCTACGTTGCGTGTTTTTTTAGATCATAGGGGGGCAAAATCCCCCCCCCCCACCAGGGCGTGTAATTATCAGAGGCCCTCCAGGGCGCGTGTTAAGTTGCGAAAAGAACGGAAGCTAAAAAGAAGAAATGACACCATTTGAATTTTCACTAGTTAGATCATTTTTTGGTATAAGTGAATACAAAATAAAAAGAGCCCCAAATAAATTTTTATCATATTGACCTATACGATTTTGAGGCAGGCTTGCAGAACTTAAAGGAAATAGTTAACCTTCAATATTAGTTTTAAACTGAGACAGCGATTTTGTAGCCCGTGTTGGGAAACCACTATCTGCAAGTTTTCTTGACTGAAAAGACTCTCCAGCCGAATATATTTGATTTTTTTTTGGCGAAGGAAATGCAGCTGGTGCTAGCAAGCGAACCACCGGCCGCCGGTTGGCACATCTTTATTTGTTTTGACATTTGCAAGTTTTTCACTGTGGATAGCTGGATTTTGACTGCTGCAAAGGCAATTTTTACAACTGTACGTCCGACCTTTTGGGGAGGTGGGCAAATCATAGTTTCAGGACCTTTAGGGGGGGACAGGGTCCCTTGGCCTTCCTGGATCCGCCCCTGTCTTGAGCCTAAACTATTGACCTGAGCTTAAATTTGAGGACATATATGGCGATTGCATATTGCAAGAGCTTTCGATTGCTTTTTCCATTTGTTCCTAGGATCATAGTTCCCGAGATATTTGGGTGTTTCTGGAGCGAAGTCCTAAAACTGGAAAATCTGACCTTTGATGACCTCTGGTAACCTCAATATTGACCTGACCTAAAACAAGACCGATAAACTTTCGATGGAGTTTGTCTCGAGTTATATAACACCGTTTTCACCGACACCGTTTAACACCGTTTTTCGCTTGTCGCTACGTTGCGTGTTTTTTTTTTAATCTTAGGGGGGCGGAATCCTCCCGCTCTCCAGGGCGTGTAATTATCAGAGGCCCTCCAGGGCCATGGTCAGGTCACAAAAGGATACAGGTCTACGAAAGCCATGCGACACATGTTGTATGGATTATTGTACACGTATAATTCGATAGTAGCAGCAATTTCCACAACCTGATCCCATATAATGGCCCTCAGGTCAAGCTAAACCAATCTTTTGAAGCTAGGGAAATTTCATTAGAAAAGGCTAAAAAGTCTCAATTCCTAGGAAATTATTTTCCTAAGAATTGAGTTTTTTATGCTATGCCTTTCGATTATTTGAAACCCAACATTTTGAAACATTCTGCGTTGATTCGTGACGAAAGACCCTGGTGTGATGCATCTACAAGTCGTTCTATCCATTCAAGCTATTGTTTGCTTTGCACTGTGATGAGTTTGTTATTGTGTGCCTTGGCTGTGATGAGTCTGCCATATCCTATTCGCAATAGCGGTTAACGGACTTTGTTCCGCATTTATGCTTTGAAGGGATGCGATACAGGCTTTTCGTTCACACATTGACCTCAAGGGACGTGTGTCTTGTTTCGTACTCCTCCCCACACATACCTATGTATGTGCAATACAGATAAAATCGGTGTTTCAATATATATGGTGCAATGTAACCTGACGGCATAAATGACTTTGACATGGCCGACCTCGGTTGACCAATGTGCGATCTCTGGAGGACTCTCAAGGGTCAGAGTATGACGTTTAAGGCTCTTTGATCCCTGCAAATAAGCTGTGCTTTCGGGCAAACGTACAGGTGCTTAATTCGGTTTCGGCGCCAAAAGTTACCCCATAAGCTTCAAACCAACATATTTAGACCTCCTGACATTGTGACCCTTTGACCCCTGACTTTTCCCCCTGTCTGACCTTTGACCCAAGTGAGATATGCGTATTAGTGCGTATAAATCGATGCGAAATAACTTGCAGATTACCATAAATACGATTTTGTTGCATTCCATTCGATATGATTCTATACATAGAGCAAATTTTTTAAAATAAAAAAAATCAAATGTTTTGGGTCAAAATTAGATCATTGACCTTGTTTGTGGTGTGACTCCGTGATCTTAGGTCATCAAAATTGATACCAATCGCTTCCTCGCGTCGAGAGGAACACGATGGTGCTCTTTTTGTAGCTCTACGTTAAATAAGATATAATCAGTGTCAGGTCGAAGCATTTAGGAGGTGCAAATTGTGCGTTTTTTTGACATCACTAAATATATTGCTTTATGTACCCATTTAAAAATAAACAAATTTGCATTTTTAGGTTTAGATCCTTCTTTCTGGTCCATAAAGGCAATACAAATAGAACCGAGCTAAGCTCCCAAGTCATTTTGAAAAAAGACGATGTGCTCTAATGTGGGGTCAGAGGGCGAACCTTTGTTTTTTTAATATGGGTTTAACATTGGCTGCCTTGAAATTCCTTGGGTAAATTCCGAGGGAGAGCGATTTGTTGAATAATTGTGACAATGGCTTTGCAATTATGAGTGCCATGAGTTTGATAAATTTGACAGGGCCAAGGTCGTCTGGTCCTGTTGATTTGTTTGCGTCGCCGCTCCGCCCCCCCCCCCCCCCCCCCCCCCAGCGGAGCGGCGACGATGCCAGCTAGCATGTTCAGGGGAGTAACGCACGGCGCCGGCGAGTGCACTACGGACAGTGTGTAAATCCGTCAAAACCAGAGACAGATAAACAGATGAACAAGACACAACTAGCACGAATCATTTTCGCCACGCCACGAAATGCTCGGTGTTAACCTACAGGTATGTACACTACAAAACACAAGCATATCTGGTGGTGAGCATGATGGACAGCATTGCAAGAAAGTATTAACCTCTCCCCTCTACCGTCACCTCTACCTCTACCTCTCTCCTCTACCGTCAACCTGTGCGAAGCATGGGTCTCTGGCCCCACGAGTGTGACCGCTCTGCTGACGAGGATGGCACCGACGCACCGTGCGGCGTCAGGTGGGCCTCGGGTACCAGGGTCAAGGTCGACTACTGGGCCGGCCGACCGGGCACGTGACCGCTCCCACGGTCCGAGGTCCCGGCGCCAGGTGCCAGCGCGGCGAGGAGGTTCAGGTGTGCAGTGTCCAGTCGGATCCCGGGGGCTGGTCGGAAGGTCGTGCTGTCGGCCTCTAGAGCTGAGGTACCCGTGCCAGGCGGCGTCAGGTACAGAACGCGGGGGGAGGGGCGACTGCGGCAGGGGTAGCACCAGGTGCGAAATACAGGAAGGGCAGAGCAGCAGGGGCGGTGCTGAGTGCGGAATGCATAGCAGGAGATAACCGCACAGGGAGAGGGGAGTGGTGGGGGCCGCGGCAGGGGCCGGTACACTTGGTCAGCGACAGGGGTCGGTACACCTCTTACTTGTTCCTGCCGCCGGCTCGCGTGACGCGTCGATAGCCTTCCCCGTCGGTCGCTGTCGCTGCCGGCGGCTCCTGCTGCTGAGGTCTGCGCTCGACGAGTTTGAGCAGGTCGTTCAGGGAGCGAATCACGGTCGTCGGGCTGTTCTCTCTCAGGCGCACCTTCAGCTTGCCAACGTCCGACCATGCCGCGAAGATCTTCCACTCCTTGCGGTACTGGCGTGCCTTGTAGAGAATTAACTGGTTCTCTCTCGTGAGGTTGGCCGTCACAAACACCTTACTCGCTACAGCGGCCGTCACGGTGGAACCTTCAAACGGCCGCGGTTGACGCAGGTGTTCCCGGGCGCTGTAGAAGGCCTCTCGCTTGGAGTAGGAGACGAGTCGCACCAGGAGAGTGCGTGTCTTTCCCGGCTTTACGTCTCCAACGCGATGGGACCGATCGATGTCCTCATTGGCAATATCGACGCCGGCCAGCTTGGCGGTGTCGATGATCAGGCGATCGGTGTCCTCGTTGGCGGTCTCCGGAATCCCGCTCACATCCAGGCAGAGACGTCTGGAGTACTGCTCCAGGGTGTTGAGCTGGACCTTGGTCTGACAGCTCCTCCTTTAGAGACTGGATCTCGGCGTCCTTTGTTGTCACAGCCTCGGCTCGACTGCGACTGCCACGGCCGCCTTCACCTGGTCCCTAATCATGTCCAAGAAGACGTTGTCTTTCATGACGTTCATGACAACTTGCTTCAAGACAGCCTCGTCCATGGCTATACTGGTTGATTGTGGATGGTGGCTGGCGCACTCACCGACGCCGCCGACTAGTGCTGAACACCGATAGCACTCACTGCGATCACTGGATCGGCTCACAGTAGTCACTGGCCGACAAACAAGGGTCGAGCGGAGAGGTGGGGGGGGGGGGGGGGGGGGGGGGGGCGGCGGCTGAGCGCTGACCTGACCCGGCGGCGGTCGGAGGTCAAAATGATGAATACGCCGATCCAATTCTCAGCTTGTGGATTGTGCCACGGCTCTGGTCGCATCTGGGACCTTCGGTCTGGCCAGAGAGACGAATGTTTTCGTCGGTAGAACATGGCCACTATGACTGTGCAGGTATTTCGGAGCCATATTTTCACAGGTATTTTGGGTGCCGAATGTCATATTGTCGACGACCAGGGGCGTCGCTGACGGGGGTTGCGGGGTTGGGGGTTGGGGGGTCGTGACCCCCCCATACACACACACTTTTTAAAACCGGGGGGGCATTTTTTTATGGCGGCCGAACCCCCCGAAAGGCCGAAAGGGAGTGGACTATCTCACCTTAACATTATATTTGAGTTGAGATATCCATTTTGATGACTTGGCATTGAAATAGAGCATGGTAGCAGTTAAAACAACCACAATGATCTAATCAAAAAGATATTAGAGTTTGATTTTGACATCTGCAAAAAATAAGGCCCATGTGCATTTGAATAGGGCCTCTAAACCGACAGCGTCGTCTCTCTTTACCCAACTGGTAATGATAGTCGACTTGTTTTAAGGTCAGCCTTGGAATATTTTCGTCTTTCATTTTTCGATCCCCGGGTGGTTCGCAATCTAGAGGCTAGCACTATCAGCTGGAGTTGATGCAGCAGTTGGCCACCAGGGACCGCTAGTGAGCCAGGGTGTTATGACGTCGCAAGCAAATGGTATCAGTTAAATATGTAACGCTAAATATTTATTTATTTATAAATCAATCAATCAATCAATATTTAGTGGTACCATTTGCTTGCGACGTCATAACACCCTGGCTCACTAGCGGTCCCCTGGCGGCCAACTGCTGCAACAACTCCAGCTGATAGTGCTAGCCAATCTAGACACCGGGTGGTTCGCTTTTTCTGCCCAATAGATGTCGACAAAAAAAAATGTGCCATACATTTGGCAGCACAAAGGATGTCCCTGTTATTTTCAAAAAATGACGTGACCAACCCAATTTTCCGCTTAAAACTAAAAGTTGAATATCCTCCAAGATAAGCATTTTTTTCGGAAAAAAAAGTTGACGAACATGTTCAGCTGACCTCGCCTGACATGTAGACATACAATTAAGTGTGATTCGACAACTTTCAAAAAGGTGGGACAGTCCCATTAAAATCAAGATTGGAATATGAAAAATACGACGTGGCAGGGGCGTTACTTCTCCAGAAAAGTTGGGGGGGGGGCTGAGCTGGGGAAAATCGTTTAAAGTACCATCAAAATCCACACAAATACAGATTTCTCCCCGGATTTGACCCACTTCCTCGTCGAAGTTGGTGGGGATGAAGCCAAGTTGGGAGGGTGGCTGAAGCGGGCCAAGCCCCCTCAACTGAATAGGATCCTACACCCCTGCGACGTGGAAATGGGCTCAGTCAGTTACGAATGAAATTTCCTTCGTTTTTCCTTGGACTCGCCGCTGCTCCGAAAGGAAAACGAAGGAAATTTCATCCGTAACATGCAGGGGCGTCGCCGACGGGGAGGTCGGGAGACCGGACCCCCCCCCCCCCCCCCCCACACACACACACACTCTCAGAAGGTGGGGTGGTTGACCCCCACTTTTTGCGGGAAAAGTTAACAATTTATCGTAAAAATTGCCTTTGCAGAAGTCAAAAATCCAGCAGTACAAAACATACAAAACAGTACAAAACAACAAAACAAAACAGTAACAAACAAAACAAACAAAACAGTACAAAAATTGACATTTCGCGCCGCTTCGCGGCATGCCACAGGTTTCGCAATTGCTTTTACAAATTTGGAAAATGTGCAAATGAATTCCACCACGGCCCACTCCCTTCATAAAATATTAACTTTCAAGCGGGCCACATGTTTAGCTAGTCTGCCGAGTTCCGAAAAAGGTGACGCGAACGCAACGACGCGGACATCGGCACCCGGAAGCTGCTCCAGCGGTGCCCAACTTGCTGGACCGAAGAGCTAATAGTGGGGACCAGGCCAGACAGGACCATATCCCCAAGCCATCTCCCCCCCCCCCACCCCTCACCCTCCCCATGGCTCCTCCAGAATCAGATCCACAGGGACCATTTATGTGCGGAAAAGTCGTTCTGCCCCTTTACAGTTCGGTATATATGTATACAGTTATTATTATCGTATGTACTATTGAGTGCTGACTGCCACCATAGGCGTACCCAAGGGGGGGGGGGGGGGGAATTCCCCCCCCCCCCCTGAAGGTCCGTACGTGGCCCCTTTGGTCGAAAAGAATGAATTATTATTATTGCATTTTTTTAAGAAGAAAAATGCTGACAATATGCCCCTCTAAAAATATAGTGGGCCAAATCCGGAATTATTTTTTTGGTGGTGATACCTTATGCCTCCCTGATAAAAAATTGCCCCCTCCTGGAGTGAATCCTGGGTACGCCACTGCCTGCCACCGGTCATCGTGATTTACTATCCGAGGCTAATGTATATTAAAAAATACCTTCATTTCAATATTTTTCTTCATACCGAAATGTGCAACGAGGTGCAACCAAGCCTCAGGGTTACCTGAGGCTTGGCTCCACTCACGGTCTGGGTCCAATATTAAAACTTCATTTTCCACGACCTAACATTAAAATTTCCACGCCACTTCGCGGCGTCACATCGGTGGCCATCATCATAACGAAGCCATCGGCATCGTGTTCGGTTCCTCGTAACGCTGAATTGAATTAATAACATTTTGAGCTGCTTATCCTCTACATGGCCCATCGCCTATATTTCTGGATTTTATCAGGAAACCCGTAAAACACTTCGCGCAGCTTGGCGGCGCTAAATAACAAGTACCTACTATAACATGAAATCCACATACAAATGCTACAAGGGCCAAACAAAAATGGGGGTACATTTTTTTCGTCATTCCAACCGACCCCCCCCCCCCCCCACATACACACACACACACACTCAAAAATGCTCGGCAACGCCCCTGTCGATGACCATATGAAACAATGATATGTTTGTGGTAGTTATCACGCAGCAGTTTGTACAAGGGCTACAAGAGCTACAAGAACTTGTAACTTAGCTCAGCAATTGTTACAAGGGCTTGTAAGAAGAAGAAAAACTTTGTAGATACCGCTCGCAATACAAGTCGGTCCCAGGCGCAATTAATTGCTATATAGCATTGATGAAAGATGCTGAGTATCTGCTGCCTTGACCAGCCTCTTGGTTAACACCACTGCTGAATTACTGGGAAGATGCAGTGGCATCCTCCCTGTAATTCAGCAGCACACGAGTCGTTGCTTCATCTCCGCGCCTCGATGCAATCAGCTAAACTGGGAGGCTGTTCAATTTCCCTGGGGCGTGGCGCCAACAGCCCATTGTCCGGTGATAGATCCGCATTACTGCCCAGCCAGATACAAACACTGAGAAGCCAATTTAAATGCAACGCCAGCCAGTCCTGCATGCGTTATTTATCATTGCAATCGGACTTGTCTGCAGCAGCGGCGATAGGGGAGCGTGGATTACTCGCTATATTTGCATCAGCCGGAACTAACGGCGAATATTCATGAGGGCGGTATGATTGTATACCTGTTGATTGGATGGGGCATGCTCAAATAAATTACACACACAAAACGAGAGAGAAAAAAACGATGGCATGGCCATCTATTTCCATCGTGTATGAAGAACACTTGCGACTGCATTTTACTAATATGCAGGCTTATAACTGCTTATAAATGTTAAGAAATGCTGCAAGACGCAAGTGGTTCGAAGTATTTCAACATCAGGGCTGTCATTCCAATCCATGGCATAGGAAAATAATGAGTTAACATTTTTCACAATTCCTTCAAAACTCCCACCAAAGAATGTCCCAATGCTCTTGTTCAGTGCTCTTCCTGACCTTGGAAGGTCATATTATTCCCTGCAACTCATAGATAAATTTAGGCATCTAAGACAACCAGCTTGCATGCAGTAATTTGTAATCAGTGATCGTAGTATTCCTAGACCCAGAGTTCCGGAGTTTCAGTTGGGCGCTGAAATAGCGCCTTTATAGAACGATTGCCTGAAAGAGGGTGCGGCGATCACCGGGCGGTCTGAGAGAGTGTTGGCTCGGGTCTGTGTGCGGTGATGGCCAGGGAAGTCTGAGAGGTGATGACCAGGGAAGTCTGAGAGGTGATGGCCAGGGAAGTCTGAGAGGTGATGGCCAGGGAAGTCTGAGAGGTGATGGCCAGGGAAGTCTGAGAGGTGATGACCAGGGAAGCCTGAGAGGTGATGGCCAGGGAAGTCTGAGAGGTGATGACCAGGGAAGTCTGAGAGGTGATGGCCAGGGAAGTCTGAGAGGTGATGGCCAGGGAAGTCTGAGAGGTGATGGCCAGGGAAGCCTGAGAGAGGGTCGGCTCGGGTCTGTGTGCAGTGATGACCAGGGAAGTCTGAGAGGTGATGACCAGGGAAGCCTGAGAGGTGATGACCAGGGAAGTCTGAGAGGTGATGGCCAGGGAAGTCTGAGAGGTGATGGCCAGGGAAGTCTGAGAGGTGATGACCAGGGAAGCCTGAGAGGTGATGGCCAGGGAAGCCTGAGAGGTGATGGCCAGGGAAGTCTGAGAGGTGATGGCCAGGGAAGTCTGAGAGGTGATGGCCAGGGAAGTCTGAGAGGTGATGACCAGGGAAGTCTGATTCTGCTCACAAGTGTCAGGCTTCGAATAGTGGAGTACATCCGGGAACTTTTGAGAACCGTGTCGGTGCTCTTTCCGTCATTAAATTGGCCTCCGAAACCCCAATGTTATGGTTGTCATCTGCTGAAGGTTCTCCAAAACATGCCCGGACACAAATATGTTTTCGATCAGGTTCTCTAAAACCACGGCGCGGACTCTCATCTCTTCTGAAGGTTCTCCAATGCGTGTCTGTAGACAAATAGAAAAAGGTCTCAAGACGTGTTTTCAGTGTATACTTGTAAACACAGACTCAGCTGAGGTTCAGTGGTGAGTGGGCCAATAATGATGCTACTGGCAGCGCATCATTCCTGCTCAAACACTGGCCTGGAGACCAGGGCTGGCCGCGAGATCTCCCACAGCTAATGACTCTCCCGTCCGACACCATCGCTGCCGAGCGATTGACGGTGATCAAGAACAACAACAAAAAATGGCCTCCGGCAGTGGCGGACAACTGATATCGTGTGTTAATGGCCTCCTTGTGATGCAGTCCCATGGCATTTCCTGAGCGTGACCGAGGGAGTATCGTATAAGCACTGTGTTTGTTACAGATAGAACATATAGCTTAAGGACGCCATAGCGCTACAACTATGTAGAGTGTAAGCAAGACCTTAGAGGACCCTAAACATAGCTCTTGCTAGTACTGTTCTCGTTGCTCCTTGAAAATATAACTGTAATGTCCGGCCAAATATCCTCCACCTCTCATTAGAGTCAGGCTCTGAAATGATTCAATCCATTCAATGATTCAATCCAAATTAAGATTGGCTAGATCAGATCATTTGCTATGAAAGGGATGAGGAATAAATTGGATAGCAATATCTAGAAGAAAAAAACAGTCCAAAGTACACCGATCAAAAGAAACGTTTAAAGACTTGGGTTTGTTTATGCTACATAAGCAAATGTTTACGTTAAATTACATTCAACCTTTCTCATTAATAATTTAAACTTTCTCATGACTGGTGTTATTAAAATACACCAGCCTTGACACCCTTGAGAAAGATTCGTTGGTTAGGATTGGGCCCAGACCCAGACTGGAGAGACTTTGATGGAATCAGAGCGATCTGGATAATCCACTTCGTACTCTGCTTATAACCAAGTGAGGTCCCGGCCCCAGGTAGAGGGAGACCTACGCACTCTCCGCTGATCCCTCTCCTCACCCTCGGCTAATCCCTCTGTTCAATGTCGGTTGATCCTCCTCTCACACTCCGTAGTCTCGGCTGATCCCTCTCCGTAGTCTCGACTGATCTCCCTCCCACGCTGGAGAGGCGTAACGACACCAGCCGAGGTCGTTACCCTGAGCCGCGCATTGCTGGCCTCGCCCATCTGTGCGTACATAAATCACAACTACCAGAAACAATGGTCTTGCTGAAGGCCCAGGGTCAGATACATTTGACGTCATTTGAAGGGAGCGCATGGAGACCGCACCGTGGAGACTCCGCGGTACGTAAAGCTTTCCACTCGAAATACTGTCGGTGAGAACGGGAACTGATAGATCGGATGGTAAGTTTCAGGGTACGGAATAAGGTGCGCTTGCCGGGTGGCGTTGATCCCACAGAGACCGCCGAACACAAGGCTCCCAGAATAGGA
>JAXIVJ010001815.1:60000-125951 GCA_036785665.1 Chirona hameri
TCCCACCAGCGCCAATCGGGAGAAAGGAATCCTTTGGCCTGCCACGCGTACCGAAAGGCTTGCTAGATAGTGCTGCAGCATCTGGTTGGCAGTACTGGAATCCACATTTTTCAAGCAGAAGCATTGAGTAATATTGAGACACATTGCTATATAACGTTCATACATCTTCTATGATATATTCTACCCCTTCAATGCTGCAGCAAACCCCATTATCCCGCAGAATGCAGACCTGGCCGGCCAGTGGCCACGGCCAGACGGTCTGACCGGCCAATTCCGGTCTGTCTGCTGGCTAAACGACCGAGTGACGGGCTATTCGTTCCGAGGCAATGGTTCAGGCCGTACAACGTTTCACGCCCATTTAGTGCTGTGCACGTGCTTGGCATGTTCATAGCCCGGGCTAGTGACATTTCCCTCAAGTGTGGCGTTGCCACGGATCGCAGTGCCCATGCCACCCTTTAAAGCAAGTGGGTGTTAAAAGAAACAAGGTCATTTGCAATAATTCAAAGGGCCATTCGGCGAGGCCTTGCAGTGACTATTCTGCGTTATACGATGACCACTCGCCAACTCATCTCAGGCGCATTTCAGCTTTCAAGAACCCTCTTAATGTTTGCAGCTAGGGGGCACAACAACACCGTAAAACATTGGTATACCATGGCTATCAATCATAGGCGTAGGAACAGGGGGGGGGGGACCATACCCCCTCACTTTTCCGCCAACGTTTTTGCTAAAATATTGTATTTTGCTTGGCGCGATTTTTTTTTGATGGCACAAAAGGCTTGCCAAGACAAGAAGAGCCCAAATCTGAAAAATAAATATTCCATAGGTGGTTGGGTTTGTCTCAAGAGGAGACCAAAGTTGCGCTGCCCCCCCCCCCCCATTTCGTGACGTTCCTACATCCCTATTCCCTGCTATCAATATTACTTTATCTTGCAACGTCCCAAAGAGGTCCCGCCAAGAGGTTAACTAATAACTAATCATTCCATCAGGGACTGTGAATGTGATTCCAATCGAAATAGACACTTCGAAGGACACTCGGGCGATACATCTCTGGAAATTCACTGTTCAGTATAGGAGCACCCGTGGTTTGCTATCTTGGCGGACCAATCTGAGATATCCGATTCAGAAGGCGCGCCAGCCATCGTGCCTGCGACATCTGATGCAGCCCACGCCTATCCTCTCTGTGCTCCGAACCAGCAGCGCACGGTCCCGGTAATACCGGCCTGGTAATATCGGCCTGGTAATTTCGGCGCGTTGCGATCACACCGTTGGGCGGTGTGTCGGGACTTCCCATGCGGTATGGCGCCTCCGCGGGGACTCTCCGGACCGTGTGTCGCCTCTCCGGGGACTGGGCCGGGCCGTGTGTCGGCTCTCCTGAGCCCGGCCGGACCCTGTCGGCCCGATCAGCTCCGGGGCGGCCCTCCCGGCCGTCCCAATGAGCCGCCCCCGACCGGCCGCGCTACTGACCCCAATCGCCGCCGCCGGGGAGCGGCCGCCACTGGCTGCTCTCCCGGGTAATCAGGCGCTGGTAATGACTCATTCGTAATCAGAGGGAGGCGAGGAGCGGCGGCCGGCTGGGCGCTCCGGCGGCGGCGGCTCCGGTCACACCTGGGAGGTCGGCCGGTCGGGCGGCGCGGCCCGCCGGACTGCTCCGGCCGGCCTGTTAGCACCTCGGCCGGCCGGAGCAGCAGGGAGCGACTGCTCCGGCCGGCCTGTTAGCACCTCGGCCGGCCGGAGCAGCAGGGAGCCAACACCCATTACCGGTCCAGACAGCACTGCTGCCGGTCCCGACAGCGGTACCGGCAATGGCCGTAATGTACGGCCGACCGACACGGCGCCGCTTCCTCTGACCAACAGAGCGGTGACCCCGGGGTAGAGCGGCGACGCCGGGGTAGAGCGGTGACCCCGGGTACAGAGCGATGACCCCGGGATAGAGCGGTGACCCCGGGATAGAGCGGTAACCCCGAGATAGAGCGGTGACCCCGGGATAGAGCGGTGATCCCGGGATAGAGCGGTGACCCCGGGGTAGAGCGGTGACCACCCCGAGATAGAGCGGCGACCCCGAGATAGAGCGGTGACCCCAAGATAGAGCGGTGACCCCGGGGTAGAGCGGGGACCCCTGAATAGAGCGGTGACCCCGAGATATAGCGGCGACTCCGGGATAGAGCGGTGACCCCGAGATAGAGCGGTGACCCTGGGGTAGAGCGGTGACCCCGGGATAGAGCGGTGACCCCGAGATAGAGCGGTGACCCCGGGTACAGAGCGATGACCTCGGCATAGAGCGTGACCCCGGGATAGAGCGGTGACCTCGGGATAGAGCGGTGACCCCGAGATAGAGCGGCAACTCCGAGATAGAGCGGTGACATCGGGATAGAGCGGTGACCCTGGGCACATAGCGATGACCTCGGGATAAAGCAGTGATCCTGGGAAGCCAGAAAAATAACCTTGGAGCCTTTTCAGGCAAATTAATTTCATAGAAAGACTACTTCAGTGTGTATATCTGCTCAACACAGGTTTCTCAATATTTATCTAAGCCCATTGCCATCAATATTTATATAAGCCCAGACCTGACTTATGACGGCGTATTCGACTTCGACGCGGGCATGGACTAATTTCATTGTGCCACCTCGCTTAAATATGAGAATATAAAAGGTTATTTGGAATTAGTTTGAGGTCTCAAAGGCATAACTTTACGCCCGACGCTGAGACGAAAAGTAGTCAAAATTATATGATTTTTTTTTGCTTTTTGACACATTTTGTTTAGCCGCTGTGTGTATTGAACTCCTCTGTGCACAGTGTACGCGCCTCAGACACGATATTACTGATAGCAATTTTAAGATTGTTTTTCCATCATTCTCACTATTTGTTATTCTTGCCGAAGGATTGGAAGCGTATCGTTAGCGTGTCAGCCAATCAGATTACTGCTTGTTTGTTCCCGTTTTTGTTAGCATCTAATCAGCGCCTCTAATTGGCTATTCACGCTCTTGATTGCCCCTTAACCCCGTCTGCGGCTTGTAATTATGATTATGGTTTGGTGTTCAATTAGCGGTAGTGGTAGCGATGCCGTTTAATAGCTTAATATGGCAATTTTTTGCAAT
Source organism: Chirona hameri (assembly GCA_036785665.1). Classification (NCBI taxonomy): domain Eukaryota; kingdom Metazoa; phylum Arthropoda; class Thecostraca; order Balanomorpha; family Balanidae; genus Chirona; species Chirona hameri. The sequence continues at coordinate 63,096 of JAXIVJ010001815.1, forward strand.
CCCTTAACCCCGTCTGCGGCTTGCAATAATGATTATGGTTTGGTATTCAATTAGCAGTAGCGGTAGCGATGCCGTTTAATAGCTTAAGATGTAAATTTTTGGAATGTAAAATGCGCAAATGCTTATGTTGTACCCCTTTAACACGCGCAGTGGAGAGGGGTATGCCACTAACACGCAGTGGAGGGGGGGGGGGAGTTTAGTGTCCCCTAAGATCTCCGAAAGTATGAAAGCTAGAACTATCAAATTTACAGAGTAGATAGATGCTATGATTATCTACATTTTCTGAAATGTTCGTGACCTGTCAATATCGTCAAGGTCAAACGAGGTCACGAAGGTCAAATATGACCAAATGTCACAATTTTAGGAATTTTACCTCTGTGACGTCACAGGTCACCAGTGATGTGTCCAAAGTTGTTTCCGGGGATTAACATTGACATTGCCTACCGAATGGCGTTTGAATCATCCCGATCCGACTGTTGGTTCCGAAGATATCGCTTTGCCGACCTCGGTTCTGGCTGCCATCTTGGACTGCAAATCCATATAACTCAAAAATGTATCGACAATTTTGTTTTTCTCGTCAAACGATCCGCTATTCAGTTGGCGTTAACTTCGCACAAAAAAAAACACTTCCTTCTCCACTTCGTTTTCGAGCTATTCACGAAAAAACATGTGGGGGGTACAAAAGTGCCCCCTCCCCCCCCCCCCCCCCCCTCCACTGCACGTGTTAAGTTAAAAATCAGTATAGCTATACCGCAGAGCAGTGGTTCTCAGCGACAAGGGTATGATTACCACATTTGATGACCAGAATGACGCGTTACCCCCATCGCGCATGCCGCAGTTCTCGGCTTTGGGCTATGCGGTACAACATAACTTCAGGCGGTTACTCCTAGTGCCATCTAGGGACAGAAGTATAAGTAGACATGTGTGCTGTTGCTAGTAGCCTCAGGCGATGTTCCCTGTCAGTTCCCAGCGTTTAATAACACATAAACCATTATCTTAACACACAGCTGAAGATCAGCTATCAATTGGTTTTGATGCTCTTAGCGATAATATGGTGACTGTGAAAAATAAGCTGGTATAGATGTTTGCAAAGCCATAGAACAACAATGTATATGTGTTATGCGCCATCATTTTAAACAAATCAGATATATGGGGCCCGGTCAGGACGAGCTATCATAAAGGAAACTTGCTGCACCAGATAGGTAGGTACATTCACTTGAAGCATGATGCAGAAGGTTGATGCTGCTCTAAAACTGCACCCACCTTCCTGGAAGCTGATCCTAGAATACGCTGATGGTAACGCAGACGACCCTGCGAAGATCCTCTCAGTTGAAAGTAACATAGCGGAAATAAATCAAGGGTGCATTGCAGCAGCACAATACAAAAACAGTATTGTGCCATCAACATCAGCAGTAACTCATCCGCACAGTACTGATGCCCCGAAATGCACAATTTGCACGAAATGCACAATTTCTGGGCCCAGCGCAGAGCCATGCAGCGGTGTAGAATATCCGGATGACTGTTATAGTGTAATATCATTTGATAAACGTATTCCGGCATAACTCATGTGGCATCTCCGGCCAAGGTTGCTGCATTGCTAATATTTTCGACACTACCTCTCCCGCGAACAATAAGCGGCTAGAAGTTTACGCGAAAGCGTAACCGTGAAATTACTCCTGAAATTGATTTAAGACCATGCTATTAATTTGCGACGACAGCTCAATTACAGCTAAACATACGAGGCGATCTTGAAGATAAAGCCCAAACCTTTTGTGCTTTAAAATTGACCATGGAAAATGTGGGTTCACTTAAAATGTAGGCACCTAATCAGGACATATTTTCAATCTTCAATACTCAGCATTACATTCATTCATGTTTTGTTCAACTTTGTTTTAATACTCAGTATCACAGAATTGCTGCTGGGGTGATTCTGACCCCGGTGTTGAGCAAACCAGCTCGACCGGCCTACCGCTCGGTGGTTTCGGCCGGATTCAATCACTGGACGTACCACTAGCGGCACAAGGTCGGCAGCCGTCACCTAATTATGGGCAGTGTTTCCGCTGACGACTGAGTGGATTGCTTTGTTCAAACACCGTCCCTGAGGGGCTTATACGGAATCTAGCTAGCAACCAATAGCTTATGCAGAGAAAGTCTCCAAATTCAGTCTAAGACTTTTCAGACAGGTTATTGATTCAACTTTTTTGGAACGATTCAATCATGATTCATTTTGGAATCGGAATGATTCAATCACAGTTCGATTCACGGATACAATTTTGGAATTGATTCTTTCCGATTCAAGGAATCAAAACGAATATTTTGATGGATTCACGTTTTATTCAACATTTAAATATATGCGGTGAATTTGTGTCGTCAATACAAATGGAAACATACATATATATGATCATTAAAACATTGTTACAGCAATACTATTTCAGTATAAATGAATGTAGCCAATGGGACTGCATGTATTTGCACAATTTACCAGTGTACTTGAATCGTTAAGAATCGTTAAGTCTTTTGATTCAATCAGCCTTTATTTGATACGGGTTTTGATTCAATCACGATTTATGGATCAAAATATCTGCTGGTGAATCATTGGACAAGTTTCATGTCGCGTAACCATATATTTTTTTGGAAACTTTTACATATTATTTTTAATAAAAAAAACAATGGTGATATTATTTTTTCTCAAAAAGTTGTATAAATACCTTAAAAAACTAATAACTCTATTTATACGTGTTGCCCTCTGATTGGTCATAATCGTGTGACGTCACACATGATGATTCAGTCGTCCGACGAACGCTATTAATAGGCGAGCGGGCATTTTTTCGAAGATTCAGCTTGTGATTAGTTGATGTAGTGGCAAAAATGGGCGGGGAAAAGGGAGATATTACTATTGATTGTTCAGAAATGTACAAACGCAACAGTAACTGCGCCAAATGCGGTATGCATTGGCCTTCCGATGTCAAGCAAGAAACGAAAGCTGTGGTGTGCTGCGGCTCGCAGAAGTGACCCTATTGTCGTGACAACTGACCATGCAGAAGTGGCCCTACTGCCCTATAAAAGCTCCCAAGTGCCTCGCATAATGCTACCTACCTCGCATAATGCCAACTACCCGTTTATTGCTTGGCAAGCCAAGCACTTTATCGTAAGCTTCTACAAACTAAGCTAATAAGTAATTTTATATCTGAACGAATATTCGCTATACATGGAAGTTTAACTTGACCAATGGCACGCGCTCAATTATTACATTGGTGTTCGCACAGTGGTGGAGACTGAGGTGCAATGCCACAAGGCGATACAAGTATACAAGCAATGTCTGCTTGTTTCAAAGTGGAAAACAGGGTTGTACGTTGGTGCTGGCTGCTCATGAACCCGACATTTGAGAATTTCGGAACTTAAATATGACACTTTTAACATGCCAACATTTTGGTGTGCAAATTTGCAAACACATCCATTGAGTAGTTGCACAAATACGCCCCCGAGAACATGGTTACGGTCATGGTTATGGCAAATGATCAACCAAGGCCAAATTGGGCCAAATATCATGCGTGACGTCACGACCGTTTGCGCATCAAGAACATTTTTTAACAATGGATTTTTGCAAACTTTGTAATTTGTTTATACTGCAACTATGCATCTTTCGACAAAATGACTGAAGTTTAGTATATTATATTTATTTTGGTTAATTTTAAGCCAAAAAACCCACAACGTGAAACTTGTCCATTATGTTTTAATTCAAGGAATTTTGATTGAACGATTCCAATCGATTCCATCAGTGCTGAATTCTGATTGCAACCTCTTTCAGACCTGATAAATTCTGAACCAGTCTGCAGTGATTGGATTCAGCGTTATGATTGGCTTAGTGTTACGCTGCATTGCCATACTGAAAGCCAGGCTGCAGATGAGTCAGAGTCGGCTACATTGCCATACTGAAAGCCAGGCTGCAGATGAGTCAGAGTCGGCTGCATTGCCCTACTGAAAGCCAGGCTGCAGCGAGTCAGAGTCGGCTGCATTACCATACTGAAAGCCAGGCTGCAGCGAGTCAGAGTCGCCTGCATTGCCATACTGAAAGCCAGGCTGCAGATGAGTCAGAGTCGGCTGCATTGACATACTGAAAGCCAGGCTGCAGCGAGTCAGAGTCGGTGCAATAGCGTGGTCCTTTGACGTCACACTGCATGTTGAGAATTTTGCCTTATGAGCGCCGCAACTGCCAACATATCGTGGCGCCCATAACTTCTAAATGAGCAAATATATCATGAAATGAAACTCAGAAAGATGGTCGTCTGGATAAAACGGGACGGGATGTGGAGTGGAAACTGCCCTGCCCAATAGGAGGGCTCCTCCTAAGACGGGTGGTGGGAAGGACCGCCTGTCTGCCACTGGAAACTGGGACCCGAGGGGCACTGCTCCCCTACACCGGCCGAAGCCAGAGCCCCTGCGGAACTACGCCATAACTTAGTCGCAATAAACCGAGTCAGGTGCATCAAGCGAAGCTGTGTGACGTTTGAAAATGGGACCATTCCAGCACAGATCGACCAGAGGTCAACACCCGCAAGTCACATATTTGTATGCAATTGTACTCCTATGGGTAATCTGTCGAGCTTACCACGGCTGCGATTGCGATGACTTTTGGCGCGGTATTATTATGTGTGTGGTCACTATATTGGTGACCATACACTGGTATATTTAATGAATTAAGCATTTCATCTGCAATTGGCAAACGAACTATACCTACCTACCTATGAAGTTGCCCTTGATTGATGCTGTTCCGTGTTTTGCGTGTGATTTTGCGTATTTTGCATTGATGTGTTGTTTATGAGCACTGAGCAGAAGGTATGTAGGGGAAGGTGAGGGAATTCGGACCACTTTCGGGGTATGAGTTTCATACCTTTCGGAGTTATACGGGTGTTGAATCCCTGGGGCCTGACTGTTCTACGCATACCTTCGAAAGGTATGCATAGAACAATCAGTAACCAGGTCTCAAAAAGGTGCATTACTGATTAGGTGATTAGAACACCAGGAGTGACCAGGGGTGATCCAAATTACCCCATTTTGGTACTTAGGAGACAAGGTTTCCTGTCTACGACGTCACATTTATCACAATTGTCATTGCATTGGCACCCAGTGATGTTAGCGTAAACATTCCTCCTTACGAACAATGGAAAAGATGATCAAAGTCATCGTCACAATGCTAAAAATGACGGTTTGTTGAATTCACATTTTAGATCAGGTTCGTCAAAAACAACATTTCTTCTCACAACTCATCACCCCACAGGCGATCTTCGTCAAACGTTGCATGCAGACTGGTTGTTGATTCATTTTTTTGGGAACGATTCAATCATGATTCATTTTAGAATCTGAATGATTCAATCACCGTTCGATTCACGGATAACATTTTGAGAATTGATTCTTTCCGATGTATTTTTTTTTATCAATTCACGTTTGCATCAACATTCAAATATATGTGGTGAATTTATGTAAAATCAATAAAATGGAAACATACATATATATGATCATTACAACATTGTTACAGCAATACTATTTCAGTATAAATGAATATAGCCACTGGGACTGCATGTATTTGCCGAATTTACCAGTGTACTCGAATAGTTAAGAATCGTTAAATATTTGTATTCAATGAGCCTTGATTTGATGCGGGTTTTGATTCAATCACGAATCATGAATAAAAAGATCTGAGGCCTATTTCACAAAGAAGTTAGTATTTACACATGTTTGCGATTACAAACGCAAGCAAATATTGCAAACCTCACAAAAAGACATTTCACAAACATTCGCCAACTCTAAATTACCGATTGTAAAGAAAATTGTAAACACAAATGTTAGTACAGCAGAAAGCTTGAAATCAAGAACGTTGTATTCAACTTGATGCTAATGACAAATAATTTGATTGTTAACAAATTAATTTAACAAATATTTACATTGTTGTTTATTTTTTTATTCGATATAAAATTAGTTATAGGGAGAATAATCTTGTAATTAACATTTCATCGGAATGCAAACTCTGATCGTAAAAATACATCTTGGTAAGCAGTTAGAGTAAACATAATTTGACCATTCACTAGGTGGTGGAGCATAACAACAGAACTACTCTTAAAAGAAAGATCGTTGAATTTCTCGACCATTTGTAACCAAGCCGATTTCCTACGTCCTAAAAAGGGTGAAGGTCCACTGCACATTGCACAAGACATCGTTGACCGCTGTAATTCTATCGCCATGCGGTTTCTCCGCGCGGAGGCGCCCCTCACAGCGCAATCGGTAAGGTGCACTGGGACTTCAAAGCTGGAGATCCCTGTTCGAATCTCTCGGGAAATAACTTTTTTTGGGCAGCTATACCTATGCATAACTAAACCATTGCCCTAACAACCTCGGCAACGTAACAACCTCACCAAGAAAATAACCTGCACAATCAAACAATGTCAACTGTCAATGCAGTTTCTGAAATTCATAACCCCTGACCCACTGGAATTACAAGTTTGTCATTGCAAACATTTCCTCACTTCCGTCAACCTTTGAGAAATAGAACATGTGCAATTGCAAACATTTTTACAAACAATATCTTTGTAAAGTAGTTTGTAAATAGTAAATTGAGATTTACTGCCCTGGGGTTTTGTGAAATCCAAACTACAAACCTGTGTAAAAATTATTTGTAATTACAAAGAAATTCTTTGTAATTACGAACTTTTTTGCTTTGTGAAATAGGCTGCAGGTGGTGAATCAATTATTTTTTTGTATTCAAGGAATTTTGATCGAACGATTCTAATTGATTCAATCAGTGTCGAATCAATAACCAGTCTGTTTGCATGCGACCGTCGTTTATTTCGAGCATATGATTTGATAGCTATGAGCATGTCGTGATTCAAGATTACCCCAGAGGTTCCTACAATGTATGTTTGTATGCAAGACATTGATATGGATATGTGGTTGTTTTATAGTTTGGTAAGTTTGATTGTCATGTACATAAAGTTTTTCAATTTTAGTATGCATTGCTTTTTCACTTGAACTTATATTGAGTTCACACAGCTGTGAGCTACGATACAGGCGCGATTTATATGCCAGGCACAATGCAATATAAATGCGTGCAAAATAAGCAATTACTCTGACCAGTGCGTTTGACAGGCAAGTGAATACTTGGCAATACAGTACAGAGTGAGCTGATATTGAATTCAGTCTTATTTAGCGGCGTGTATCGGCGGCGGGAGCAGCTCTGTGTGTGACAGCTGTGTGTGGCAGGCCCTCTGTGGCAACTGCGTCGCACTGGGCCGAGCTGTGCCAGCTCTGTCTGAGCTGCGGGGCCGAGCTGTGCCATCTCTGTCTGAGCTGCGGGGCCGAGCTTCGCCAGTTGTTAGATGCAGGACCGACCGCAGTCGAATGGCGGCGATCATAATCAGCGGCGAAACCCACATCCATCCGTCCGAGACAACTGACAAAACCAACAGACATTATTAAACATCTTACCCAGCCCACTGACATGTGATATCTGACGACGATTCAACTGACATCGGACAGTCAGCTGGACCGCTGACAGCTCGCCGAATGACACGGGACATCTGACGAACGTCGACTGACATGGGACAACTGACAGAGCTGACTGACATGGGACAACTGACGAACGTCGACTGACATGGGACAACTGACGAACGTCGACTGACATGGGACATCTGACGAACATCGACTGACACGGGACATCTGACGAACGTCGACTGACATGGGACAACTGACGAACGTCGACTGACATGGCACATCTGACGAACGTCGACTGACATGGGACATCTGACGAACGTCGACTGACATGGGACATCTGACAGCTCGCCGACTGACACGGGACATCTGACGAACGTCAACTGACACGGGACATCTGACGAACGTCGACTGACATGGTACAACTGACGAACGTGGAATGACATGGGACATCTGACGAACGTCGACTGACATGGGACATCTGACGAACGTCGACTGACATGGGACATCTGACGAACGTCGACTGACATGGGACATCTGACGAACGTCGACTGACATGGAACATCTGACGAACGTCGACTGACATGGGACATCTGACGAACGTCGACTGACATGGGACATCTGACGAACGTCGACTGACATGGGACATCTGACGAACGTCGACTGACATGGGACATCTGACGAACGTCGACTGGCATGGGACATCTGACGAACGTGGAATGACACCGGACATCTGACGAACGTCGACTGACAGGACAACTGACAGAGCTGACTGACATTGGACAGTCCAGGACATCTGACAGTGCTGCCTGGCTGCCTTATGATTGTTGAGAACAGCTGACAGAGCTGGCCTGTGTCCATCCAGGACATCTGCTACTGTCGACTGCGATTTGTCTGTACAAAACACCTATCGGCGTCAGCAGACACGTAATCATGCAATGCCTTTGAACTCCACTGCTGACTTTGTTCGGCGACACAGGCGACCATTCCGCCAACGCATCTGGACCGGTGGTATGCCGACTGTATCGACCGGAGTTCACGGTGCCTTTCACGGCCACACCGTCCCTTTCGGCGGCGTCGTGAGTGACGAACGCCTCTGGGGGGTCGATACCGCAACAACGAGCCGCGTTGGAGCGTGACTGAACGTTGAGATGACAGCTGACAGCTGAGATGACAGCTGCCGGTAAGGCACTATGTGGTCCAAGTTTCCAGTGTTAGTTTGCTGTTCAGTGTGTTACTCTGTGACCAGCTGCTTACAGGGGGATCGTGGTTTGCTGAGACAATTTGGCGGTTTCCGTCCGTTAGCATTACTCTTTAACGTCGACCTAAACCATGCCATATTGCCACATTTCACACAGCGTGAGAGAGCTTCCGCTCTTTCAACATCCTACAGCCTGTTGCAGGCACTGTGAAAAAGAGCCCTGTTCATGTCAGCCGGGCCCCTGGCCAGACCGAAAGGGCCTCTCAGTGGATCAGAGGGCCCCTTGAACACGTCGAATGGGTCCCTATACAGCACAGAGGGGCCCCTGAGCAGGTCGAGACATAAGGGTCTCTGAGCAGGTTGGGGGGCCCTGGACAGACCAGAGGGCCCCTGGGAAGTTAAAAGGGCCCCTGCGCAGGTCAGAGGGGCTCCTGACCAGACCGAACGGGCCCCTAGGTGGGTCAGAAAGGCCCCTGAACATGCCAAATGGACCCTATTAAGCACGGAGAGGCCCCAGGGCAGGTCGGAGGGCCCTCAGAGTATGTGACAAGGCGACAAAGCAGCCAGCGCAGTCCCTTGCCAGGTTGGAAGGGCCCCTTAGAAGGCTAGAAGGCCCCTGGAGATACCAGAGGGCTTCTGGAAAGTTAAAAGGGCCCCTGTGCAGATCGGAGGGGCCCCTGACCAGACCTGACCAGGCCCCTGGGTGGGTAAGAAGAGCCCCTGAACATGCCGAATTGGCCCCTAGACAACACGAAGGGGCCCCAGGGCAGGTCGGAGGGCCCCTTGAGCATGTCGGCAGGGCGGCAAAGCAGTCAGCGCAGTCCGACCAGAAGAGTCGCTGGACAAATTGGGGGGGGGGGGGGCTCCTGGGCAAGTCAGAGGGGCCCCTGGCTAGACCGGAAGAGTCCCTGGGCCGGTCGGAAGAGCCCTTGAACATGCCGGATGAGTTCCTAGCCAGACTGGAGGGGCACTTCGGCAGGTCGGAGGGGCCCCTGAGCATGTCGGCAGGGCGACAAAGCAGCCAGTGCAGTCCCTGGCCAGGTCGGAAGAACCTCTGAACAGGCCGATTGGGCCTCTTGGCACACAAGAAGGGCTTCTTGGAAGGTCAGAGGAGTCCCTGGTCAGACCGGAAGGGCCAACAGCACGTAGAGATCCCATATGAAGATTAAATACAAAGAGAAAGACTCCACAATCAAATATTAAAAGCAGAGCTTTCGGTTATATTGTAACACCCTTCGTCAGGGTGTTACAATATACCCGAAAGCTCCGATTTAAGTTTTTCTTGTAAGTAAGCCCTCTTTGTATTTTATATATATATATATATACTCCCTATATATATATATATATATATATATATATATATATATATATATATATATATATATATATATATATATATATATATATATATATATATACTCCACATCATGTCTTTTCGCTTCGCGGATCCCAGATGAGTTGCTGAACAGGTCGGAAGGGCGTTGAAAAGGTCGGAGGGCCCCTAGACGATCTGAAGGGACCCTGGGCCTTTCAACAGTAAAAATGCAGTTGTCCAGGTAATAAGACTCAAAATTGTTCGCGCCGCTCCGCGGCGCAATGTAACTACAAATTCAGTTATATGCGGGTTAGAAGAAAAAAAATCGGCCCGTTTCTCGGCGCATTCATGTGTTATGTTGCTACTTTCCTATATAATTGGGCAAAATAGTTCACTTAAACACTTTTTACCGCACTTGTAACGCACAATATAGCATTTGTAGAGGTCCGCACCATACGCAATGCGATGCATTGATGAGAAAGTATATCCAGGGCATAAGACTAAAAAAAATCGCGCCGCTCTGCGGCACAATTTGTTTAAGAGTTCCAGGTCTTGAGCTTAAAAAAAGATTCCAAGTTGGTATAGCTGATTCCAAATTGGTGTCGCTGGTTCCAAAGTTGATATGGCCGCTTGCTAACTCCAGCTCCTAAAAGTGGATATGGCCCATGCCATATCTGTCATACTGGATGTATATCCTTGTAACCAGACTTGTCAATGATTCATATTTGTCATGAGTCGATTCACAGTGATTCACGGACCATAATGAATGATTCAATCATGATTCAATCACTCAACATTACCATAATGAATGATTCAATCATGATTCAATCACTCAACATTACCATAATGAATGATTCAATCATGATTCAATCACTCAACATTACCATAATTAATGATTCAATCTTGATTCAATCACTCAACATTAAAGGGAAGTGTCGACTCCTTTGTCTAACTCCTTTGATTTTGAATGTGCGACTCTAAGATTTTATGAGCGTGATAGGGAGGTCATGCTCTACTTGTGTGCCAATTTGCATGCACATCAGAATAGTCTGCTGTTTGACCTTAAACATATGACCTGCTCTAAATCCTTTGATTTTAAATGTGCGACTCTAAGATTTTACCACAATGATCACTAGGTCGTGATCTATCTGTGTACAAATTTTGAAGCCAATCCAAATAGTCCGCGAATGTATTTCCGAATGTGAATGTGAATGTGAGCCAATTGGACACGCGTGTTGTTTATTTTGATTATAAAATTATATTTATAATATTTATTATAATTGCAAATTCCAAGTTCCAAAAGCATTAATGACTTTACGTTTCACTTTTTTTTAGCGAATAGAACATTTATTTTGATTTTGCATTAGGTTTTATTTTTTATAAAGCATGATGTGGAATAAAGCGGCGCCGATGCGACAGTGATATTTGGGACATGCGGAGGTCATGCAAATGTTTGTTTATGATTTAGTTTTTGATATGGTATAGCCTAGATATTAGGAAAAGGTGGGTACCTTTTGAAGAAAAAAATCGTGTGAAAAAGGTGTGCGTGTACTGTGTGGTTTATGAGCCAAAGTATGAGTTAGTTTTTTCTAAGTATTTAGGTACCTACCCCTAACCCTACCAGTTCCAAGGTATTCACCTAGTTAGGGCTGATTGAACAGTGGCTTTGTGCCCACTGGAGTTAGACACAAAGCCTCGCTTTCTTTACGCATAGATGAATTACAGGCTACAGCTCAGGACACAGAGCTCATATAATTGGCCATTAAGTGCCTGGTTTGTCCACAGGGCACAGATGAATGCTGGGCCGCTGGCATATTTTGTGGACAGTTTATGCTGTTCGACCAAAAATAATGATTCTTTGAGCAATGAATGATTCAATCAGCCTATTTTATCTGTATGAATGATTCAATCAGTGACTCACAACAGGTTTGCGCATGAGGTGAATCGATTCATGAGTCATTCATTTGAAATAAGAATGATTCAATCAAAAGTAGTCGATGCACATTGAATCATTGACAAGTCTGCTTGTAACGCGCCTTTTCATCAGTTTTTTTTTTGTCCCTTTCAACGCTTTGGAACGGGCCTTTTCGAGCCCCCCCCCCCCCCCCTGGACGAAATCCTGGCTACGTGCCTGGTCTGTCGCCCACTCGGAGCTCAACACTTCCCAAATTAGCCGGCGGTTCACTACCCAATCTAAGCACACACAGATGATTAGGCAAATGCATCGCCCGTTGGAAACTTCGAACTCCCCCGTCTGCTGAATGCAGCTTCCCATTCGGCCGGCTCTGTGATATTGGCCGGGTGCACACGGGTGGATGATGTCGCTCGGCGGGCCCGGCGCACCGGATCAGCGCCGGTTTTTGACGTCACGCCGGCCCATTGGGCCGGTGGCGTGCATTAGTCGGGCTCCGACGCGGATGATTAAGTCGGTCCGTAACTGGGTGGCTGGTGCGCCCAGCTCTCTGCAATGAGTGTCGGCTTAATGAGCAGCCACCAGAACTGAGCATGATAGCGCAATTAATTCTGGGACAAACTAAGCAGAGGGAGTTTTGCACAGGCTGTCTCGAAAGACATTGGAACAGCAAAAAACAACAACAATGCGAGTTAGAAAGTTTATGAAATATTACACAGCGAACAGAATGACTACCCATGCACTACAGCAGGTCAAAGGGAACAAAGAGAACATACAAAGAGAACGACTGAATACGGCTGAAAATTGGCATATTTCCTGATTTTGCTCCTTTAATTTTGCCGGACTTGCAAAAAAAGTTTGAATTGCTGATTGTATATGCGTAGGAACAGAGGGCCGGGGGGGGGGGGGCATGGCCCCTCACTTTCCGCCAATTTGTTTTGGCTAAAAATGTTTTATTTTGCGCTGTGAGTAAAATATTTGATGGCAAAAGGTTCGCCAAGGCGAGACGAGCCCAAATCTGCAAATAAATATTGCATATGGAGGGGGGGGGGGGTTCTCTTAACCTTGGCATTTGACTGGGGTCTCAGCCGAACGCCATTGACTGGGGGGGGGGGGGCGTTAAAAGCCCCCTGGTTATCTTTCGAACCAATGATCGCAGCGAGGCGCACAAGGCGGCATTCGAAAGCTCTCAATGGGACCAATCTAAATCATGCTCAGAAATGTCAAAGTGAGGTAAAATGTCAGGTCACGGTCAGGTCAAAGGTCAAAATCGACGTATTTGAGTTTATGGACCATACTTTCCATCCAAAGCCTTTGATTACGACATGATCACCCAAAGTGCTATAAAAGGTATGATCACATCCCGCATGAGCTAAAGTGAGATTGTTGGCCAAGGTCAAGGTCAGGTCACAAAAGGTCACTATGCTCAAAATATCTACGAAAGTTCGTTTGTTTATTTGCACAAATCGTCGGACGGGATACCCCAATCATGGACGAAGTCAAAATGTAAAATTACCTAAAGCTACAAGACATTAGACAAATACATGTTAAAATATACGACATACACCCTAAACATAAAATATGACATGAACGAAACATCCAGCACACACAGCACAAAGTCAGTTACAACGATGCGACGTACAGCCTCACTTTGGTGCGGAACTGATCGTACGTATCGGCAAAGAGACCAGCATTGGGACACGTTCCTATAAAGCGGTTAAGTTGCCTGGGCAGTCTGGCGAACAGTCCCTCTTTGACCGCATTTACCCTGGTGTACGGCACATTAAGCATTGTGAGGTTAGCTGCCTGGTAGTACGACACGGTACATTGACGAAAAATTACTGCAATAAAAATGACGATGATATTTTACCCTTAGAAACGTTGTGAATGAACATGAGGTCATGATGGGCCCTACGTGCCGATACAGAAACAAGTTTAAAATGAGACAATAGGTCATCGTACGCCATGGATGGCCTGCGAGCGACAGTGAGCGTTCAACCACAGCAGGAACTTATGCTCTATGCGCTGCAGCCTATCAGTGTGCGTTCGAGCGGCACCGCCCCATATCACGCTACAATATTCCATATTTGAGCGGACGTAGACAAAATACGACGTCAGTACTGATGTCTCTTTGATATATCCTCTCGGGTTAGCCCTCTGGAACGATCTAATAAGGACGCCAAGGGCTCTATTGGCTCTTCTCATGGTATTTTCGATATGATTGCTAAATGTCAGCTTTGTGTCTAGAATTACTCCTAAATCGCGAATATATTCCACGTCTTCCAACGTGGTGTTTCAGATAGAATATTTCGTCACTATTGGCTTCGTTCTCAGTGTCATCCGAAAAGATTTTCACTTGGACGGGTTCAGTTTGAGCATCCAAGTTTTGGAACAGTTAGAGCTGATTTAAATTTGTCTGGAGTACTTCAGCGTCGCTTTGACAAGCAATTTGTCTGAACAGTTTTGCATCGTCAGCAAACATCAGAACCCGAGAGGATATACCGTCCGGCAAGTCATTAATGTATAAGGAGAACAAAATCGGAGAGATCAATTCGCCTTCCGGTGTTCCCGACGTTACCCGGCACCACTCTGAGCACTTGCCGTTGACTACCACTCGCTGTTCCCGGTTATCTAGGTAAGATGTGAACCATTTTAGGGCCGAACCAGTGATATTGTACGAATTTTGAAGTTTGTGTACCAGAAGAGAATGATTTACACTTTGAAAGACTGCCGAAAATCTGTATATATGCAATCGGTTTGAAGTCGCTCTTCGATGGAGTCCCAAGCAGTGACCAGTAGTGATGACAGGTTAGATGCACACGACCTACCCGACATGAATCCATGTTGTGCTGGTGAGATAGCGGGCGCCAAATGTCGCAAAAGGCCTATATACACAACTTTTCAAGTACTTTGCCAAAGAGGGGAATCAGCGATATAGTCCGGTAGCAGTTCGGATATTTTACACTACCCTTTTGAAGACAGGCACAACATTCGCCCGTTTCCAGAGCTCCGGAAACACACCTCGTCTCAATGACATTTGACAAATCTTGGTTAACGGAATGACGAGCGCTTCACTGCATTCCCGAATAATACGAGCACTGATCCCGTCCGGGCCACACGCTTTGTTGGCAGGGATACTCTCGATAATCGCCCTGACAGTATTTAAGTCACATTCGAGCTCAGCTAATGATGGCAAGCTATACACGGGTGCATCAGGAAGCTCAGAAATGGCGGCGTCTGAGAATTTAGACGCGAAAACCCTATTGAGCACATTCGCCTTATCCCTGTCGTCCGTTATCTCGGTTCCGTCTACCTTCAGTGCTGACAGAGCCTTGTCTTTGACACTTTTCAAAAATGGCCAAAATCGTTTGGGGTTGGATTTGAAGTAATCGATGAGTCCGATTAGAATTAGATAAGCGATACCTAGAATTGGCTGCATTTTTAAACGCCCTGCTCTTATCCCGAAAGTCGAAAGTCGTGCCGTGCTCGGAAAGTCATGAAACACATGTTTTATGAGTTATTTTCCACGTAGAATTCGATAGTGATAGTCATTTTATCACCTGACTTCATTTACGTGAAGTTAATGTCAAGTTCAGGTCAATGAAGGTAAAAAAATATTGATAAATCTAAATACAAAAGGCATGTTTCTAGATCAGTTTTGTCTCAGAAATGCAGTGGTGCCATTTATATGTCTGTATCTGGTCAATAAAAGCCAAAAACGCAATTTGTAAATATGACGTCATGAGTTACCCATACTTTAGATGCCATAAGTCAGTCAAAAATGGTAATATCATTCTGAAATTTAGTATGGTAGTTTTTCATATGTGGTTCTCTGACATATGTTCCGGATTTTGGAATATCTTTGAACATTTTTTTTTGGGGGGGGGGGGATTTCCCCCCCCCCCTCCTCCCCCCAAAAAAGAAAGAAAAAGTTTTGCATTTTTGGGGGGTCAAAAACCACCATTTTTCCAATCCGATCCACCATCCGAGATAGCCATATTGTAACCCTTGCTATTTTCTATCTTTTGACGTTTTTGGATTGCATTTTGCTCAAAATATCCTTCGGTCTTTCGGCATTTGTACGGTCTGCTACATTTTAGGTGATTTTGGTGAACTCGACATTTTTCGACGAAATTGCTTTATTTTTTCACAGACGTAAACGTGATTTAGAAAAAGGTTCCCGAAGTTTCACGTTGATAGCGCTATTGGTTTTTGAGCTATTGCGAAAATTTATCAGGGGGCGTAAACGCCCCCCCCCCCCCAGTCAATGGCGGGTTAAGACGAGATCAAAGTTTCACTGCCCCCCACCCCCACTTTTCATGACGTTCCTACATCCCTGGCCAACTGTGAAAGCCTGAGTGGCTTCCGTTCACAAGATGGAACTTCAGTCTTCACGCTATCCACAACTTCACATACACTGTCCATGAACATGTCACTGCTGCTATCAAATGCTGTGAATGGACACCCGTTTGAGGTACCCGGGACTGTCCTGTGCCAACGTCCGCCCACCGAGGCTACTTAGCCGTGCTGCTCTGTTTGGTCCGAACTCACTAATGAGTCTGCCTGCCGCCTCCCCGTGTGTGTTCGGGCATTACTGCCGTGCGCTGACGGCTGCTCATTGTGCGCGCCCTATGGTGGACATTATTGGTGCGCGACTGTCAGCGGTGTTGACCGGCGGAGGCTGACGTCAGGCCACACAAACCCCGACAGTCGTCAGTACACAGTGTGTGAGGTACCGCAGGTGTACCCAGGTACACAGTGTGTGAGGTACCCAGGTGTACCCAGGTACACAGTGTGTGACAAGGGCGGATCCAGGATATTTTAGGAGGGGTGGCCGCAGGCCCGCAGGCCAATTTAGTGGCGCCTTCAAAAATCCAGGGGCGCCATGATAGCAATGTTCGTTAAGCCGCATCTGGAGCGAACGGGAGGCACTAAAACAACCAGCACACATGAAATATAGTACGTCTTTTCGCTGTATGTGAATGCCTTAATCCATCGCCGGGCGCCTGGCGGTGCCCGGCGACGGACAGCCCGTGGGGCGCCCTTCTGGTGGGGGGGGGGGGGGGGGGGGAGCGACCGCTGCGGCCACCCCCTAGATCCGCACCTGGTGTGTGAGGTACCGCAGCTGTACCCAGGTTCACAGTGTGCGAGGTACCGCAGGTGTACCCAGGTACACAGTGTGTGAGGTACCGCAGCTGTACCCAGGTACACAGTGTGTGAGGTACCCAGGTGTACCCAGGTACACAGTGTGTGAGGTACCCAGGTGTACCCAGGTACACAGTGTGTGAGGTACCCAGGTGTACCCAGGTACACAGTGTGTGATGTACCGCAGGTGTACCCAGGTACACAGTGTGTGAGGTGCCCAGGTGTACTCAGGTTCACAGTGTGTGAGGTACCCAGGGTACCCAGGTACACAGTGTGTGAGGTACCGCAGGTGTACCCAGGTACACAGTGTGTGATGTACCGCAGGTGTACCCAGGTACACAGTGTGTGAGGTACCCAGGTGTGGTGTGCCACGGCCACATGACCATTGTTCACTCGACCGTCAGTAAACAGCGTGTGAGATGGTCTATTCATCAAACAGTGTCAAGGTGCCTTGATCAACTGATCATCAACGCCGTGACATTTATTCACGGAAACAAATGCACGGCACGGCATCTGCGCAAGCATCGTGATTAGGTCAAATGCGGAATGGCATAAGACCGCATTTACGAAGGAATTCTGCCAGACAGCCTGTCAGCAATAATAGCCGTTTTTACGAAAGATTTTGCGTTTGGGGCGTTTGGGGCGATTGGGGCGATTGGGGTGATTGGGGCGTTTGGGGTAAATGGGTCTATAACTCGTAAGAACACGGCTTTTCCCGGTGATTTTTTTATATCATTCGCAACTTCATGAATTAATGCATTTTTCTGGAAATTCGATTTTAATGATAACACCATAGTTTACATAAAATTAACAATTTCAACTAGCTCTAATTAAGTCAATTTCAATTTCACATTTCAACTAGCTCTATTTAAACTAGCTCTGGTGATGCCAGATGGCTGTGGTGGTTTGGGGCGTTTGGTGAGACTCCATCTTGCTCGAATCCCGGATGTGCGGGGTTCGGGAAATGGTCATATTTTGCAACGACATGATTTTCAGGAATAATAGCTTATTTCAATGAAAACTAGATGAATTAGTCTATTCATATTTTCAGTCATATTCCTTTTTGATAGCAAGGATTAATTATAAATAGCGATTTTGTTTTGATAATTTGTTGTAAGATGACGAGAATGATGGATCCGGCTCTGCGCTGGCTCCGCGCAGGCGCCGCCGCCCGGTAACCATGGCGACCACGTGACTCCGGCGCCAGCCGGGCCGTTACCATGGCGACGAGCCAGCCGGTCGCCTGACGTCACGTTGCGCATGTGCAGAGCAGTGGTCTGCGCCCAACCATGCCGTCTGTTCGATCTAGAGCCGCCATTTTTTAGTTTTCAGTACCAGTGGCTGCAGAATGTTTCATTCTGCATGCATGTTTGTTTCATGAGTTTCGGCAGCATGTTTCATGGGTTTATAAGTGTTTTTTTTTCTCTGAGATTCTTTCAAGCTTTTTATAAGATTCATCAATTAATCAACTGGTCAAATCAAGAACATTTGGTGTGATTCGTTGCTTAAATAAATGAGTAAGGATTGTTCCGGTTTTCAGAAACCAACGAAGTTACCGCTCTAAATTGGACGATCTCAGCGGGATGGAGCGACGATGAATTAAAGGAAATAAAAATAAATAAAAAATAAAGAAAATAGCCTCTGCCCGGGCTAGAACCAGTACAACATTCTTTCGCCAGCACCGCATTCCTTCGCCAAAAACTCAAATATATTCGGCTGGAGAGTTTTTTCCGTCAAGAAAACTTGCAGATAGGGGTTTCCCAACACGGGCTACAAAACTGCTATCTCAGTTTAAAACTAATGTTGAAGGCGAACTATTTCCTTTAAGGCCTGTCTATGCTTTGACATTTGATTGCATTTTTCATCATAATATTATATTTCTTTGTCATTAATATCTTCAATTTTGCCCTAACTAACTGTCAATTGCGTATTTGATTTAATCAAAGCGAGTGTACTAGTATACTTTTAGCCTCTTTTTAGGGCGTTGCGGTATGTTTTGTAGAAGGAACTAACACAACACAAAATTGCCAGATTTGCTCCTGAATTTGAATATTCAAAGCAAACTAACGGGAAATATTGCATTGTAAGAGCATATACTTATTCATGAATTCATAAAATTGCGATTGATACCAAAAAAATAACCGGGAAAAGCCTTGTTCTTACGAGCTATAGACCCAACGCCCCAAACGCCCCAAACGCCCCAAACTCCCCAAACGCCCCAATCGCCCCAAACGTAAAATCCTTCGTGAAAACGGCTAATTTCCGTTTTCACGAAGGATTTTGCGTTTGGGACGATTGGGGCGTTTGGGGCGTTTGGGGCGATTGCGGCGATTGGGGCGTTTGGGGTAAATGGGTCTATAGCTTGTAAGAACACGGTTTTTCCCGGTGATTTTTGGTATCAATCACAATGTTATGAATTAATGTATAAGTATATGCTCTTGCAATGCAATATTTACCGTTAGTTTGCTTTGATTATTCACATTCATGAGCAAATCTGGAAATTTTGAGTTGTGTTAGTTACTTCTACCAAACATACCGAAAACGCCCCAAAAGAGGCTAAAAAGTATACTAGATAATCAGCTTTGATTAAATAAAATACGCAGTTGACAGTTAGTTAGGGCAAAACTGAAGATATTAATGGCAAATAAATATAACATTAGGATGAAAAACGCAACCAAATGTCAAAAGCATAGACAGACCTTAATTCAACGTCGCTTCGTCCCGCTGAGACCGTCCAATTTAGAGCGGTAACTTCGATGGTTTCCGAAAACCAGAACAATCCTTACGCATTTCGAATCACACCAAATGTTTTTGATTTGATTAATTTATTAATTGATGAATCTCACACAAAGTTGAAAATACCTCAGAGAAGGCATTTATAAACCCATGGAACATGCGGGCTTTCTACAGCCACTGGTACTCAAAACTCAAGAATGGCTGCTCTAGATCGAACAGACACCATTTCTGGGCGCAGACCACGGCTCTGCGCATGCGCGACGTGACGTCAGGCGACCGGCCGTCCCGTCGGCATGGTGACCGGGCGGCGGCGCCTGCGCAGAGCCAGCGCAGAGCCGGAGCCAGCTTTCCAGTCATCTTACAACAAATGATAAAAGTGGGCCGGGTGGCTCAGTTGGTAGAGCGTTTGACTCGGAATCCAAGGGTTCCGGGTTCGAGTCTGGCTACTGGCGTAAGTCATTCGGTTCCCCGCCCCGGAGGGGAGTGGTTCTCCTCCCCACCCGCGGCGGCATATAGCTATAGGCTGGACTACGGGGTGGGCGAGAACAACTCCCCTCCCACCCCCCCCAAAAAAAAAACGAAATCGCTAATTATCATTAATCCTTGCTTTCAAAAGTGAATATGACTGAAAATATGAAGGGACTAATTAATCTAGTTTTCATTGAAATAAGCTATTATTCCTGAAAACCATGCCGTTGCAAAATATTACCATTTCCCGAACCAGCCACTTCCGGGATTCGAGCAAGATGGCGTCGCACGAACACCCCAACAGCCTGGCAACACCAGAGCTAGTTTAAGATGAAATTGTTAATTTTAAGTAAACTATGGTGTTATCATTAAAATCGAATTTCCAGAAAAGTGCATTAATTCATAAAGTTGCGATTGATACCAAAAATCACCTGGAAAAGCCGTGTTCTTACGAGCTATAGACCCATTTACCCCAAACGCCCCAATCGCCCCAATCGCCCCAAACGCAAAATCCTTCGTGAAAACGGCTAGTAGTGGCGAAGAGATCTGATTATTTGCGTCAGTGTAGTGCTCTCACGACATACCGACGTCAAGGTCAAGGAAAACGAGGGCGAAAATCCCGAGCATTTGCAACACGACATGCTGTACTGAGACCGCTATGCTGAATAAATCACGGCACATTGCGTTTACGTGAGCTTATGATTTCCTTGGCTAAGCCAAGATCACGACATTTGGTAAGACTGAGCTCAGCTGACGCAGCGCCGAGCTGTGGAGGTCGTCACTCATGGCACACGTAGACGTAGCACACGTGTGGCACATACAACATGCTCCACAAATGCACACTGACAACCTAAGGAGACCATGCATGGTTCTTCGAGAGGTCTCCGAATCCACTTGCCATTCTCTGCAGAGAGCCACACGTTTCGAAACCATGCCGGGTTCTCCATGGTCTCAGAACACGTCAACATTCTCAGCGGAGAAGGTACAGGGAAACCATGCATGCTTCTCAGAAACCATGGGCGGTTCTCGAATAAATATTGCGCCGCTGGCCGGAATTGAACCGGGTTCCCTGAACATGATAAGCGAACGCTCTACCGTTGAGCTACCAAGGCCAGTATAGGGTATGGAAAAAGACGGTACCAACCAAGGCAAATGCTGGGTGAAGTTGATACTTACCGACATTCAGTGTATAAATATTGTGATGATATGATGGTATGAATAATGAAAGTAATATTTACAAATCAAAACAATCTAAACAAAAATAGTTATTTGGTATTTATTTAAATAAAACGCGGTTCCGTCGGTACGATTACCTGCACGGCTGTTTTCCCTTGCACGTAGGTACCTCAGCGTCGAACCAGGAACGGACTTATAGGTACTGCAACTGCTCCATGTTCCGACTGCTCGATTTGCCAACAAGGACAGCCTCAAACGTGGCTTGTTTCGCCGTGAAGCGCTGGCGTTTAACGAGCACACTTGTAGGTATCCAGACACAGCCGACCCATTTCTGGCGACCTACAACTTCAGATACCACTTAGGTAGGATTCGATGAGACCCGCCCTGCGAAATGATGTTGCGATTTAACGCGGGGCGGCGATGGCGGGGACTCGTACGTGCTCATATATTTACGAATTCGAATATGTCGTGTGCGTGCGTGCGTGCGTGCGTGCGTGCGTGCGTGCGTGCGTGCGTGCGTGCGTGCGTGCGTGCGTGCGTGCGTGCGTGTGTGCGTGCGTGCGTGCGTGCGTGCGTGCGTGTGTGCGTGTGTGCGTGTGTGCGTGTGTGCGTGTGTGCGTGTGTGCGTGTGTGCGTGTGTGCGTGTGTGCGTGTGTGCGTGTGTGCGTGTGTGCGTGTGTGCGTGTGTGCGTGTGTGCGTGTGTGCGTGTGTGCGTGTGTGCGTGTGTGCGTGTGTGCGTGTGTGCGTGTGTGCGTGTGTGCGTGTGTGCGTGTGTGCGTGTGTGAGTGTGTGCGTGTGTGCGTGTGTGCGTGTGTGCGTGTGTGCGTGTGTGCGTGTGTGCGTGTGTGCGTGTGTGCGTGTGTGCGTGTGTGCGTGTGTGTGTGTGTGTGTGTGTGTGTGGGAGGGGTGAATTGAATGGACGTTTGTGTGTGTGTGGCTATATCGTACAGTTTGTAGTGTTTTACCTTATGACTTCACCTATTAGTGGGCTGTGCCTGTTGTTGATCATTCTGCATAATAAAAAAAAATACATAATTACAGCGCCACCTGCCATTGCTATGGTGGCGCTATCTTCATGGAATGAATTCAATTCCATGAGACTATATTTACTGTTTTTAGGAGACCATTCACTGTCTCAACGGCTGACTGCAGCTGACTGCAAAAACATCCCGCGGGATCGATCCTCGGTTGGGACAGACTTTTCTTATTCGTTGATTGCTTGATGGTCTCAGAGACCAATGACGGTAAAATATAATGTTGTTTTAGTCTCGAAGCGAGACCAAATGGTTTCCAAAGCGCGGAAAATGAAATGCCTAAAGTGATCGCTGGAGCCCATGGAGGCATCTCGATGGATACCTTTCTGTGAAAGTTCTCAAAACAGGTTTTGAGTGCACCTACAGCTGCAATGGATGATGATTGTTTTATCACTATGGCATGGGTGACCGGGCGTTCGCCCCTATCTGAACTCTAATTATTACGAGCGAGCGCGAAGCGCTCGCTCGTCTTTACGCGGTATATGGGAAACATCTGAATATGAGCGGCCCGGCCCGGCCCGACCCGTGGCGACGCTTTTGAGAAGCTCATATCTCTGCAACCACACGTCCGATTGACAAGCTGACTTCTTTGCTGAGCAGCCCCATCCAATCTACCCTGTTTGAGACCAGTGCCGACTCATGTGAGGGACTACCACTGCGCGTGGCGCGTGCCGCGTGAGGGGTGTTGAAAAGTGTTTTCTCGAAAAACTCGGCAACGGCTGAGCCGATTGGGTGCAAATTTGGCGTATGGTTAGGGACCCCTCCGCCGCCGCCTACCCACAAGTCATGGGTGGGGTGTCTCTGCACGTACGCACGTGCACACCTTTTTTGTGTCTCAGGAACTACTTGTCCGATCGGCTTGAAATTCACCATACATTTATTTCGCGCTCGCTCGTTCATCGCCAACTACGGCGGCTTACTGGTCTTTAATGGAAATAGTTCACCTTCGGGAAAAATTTCAGAACACGATTTTATTATATTTTGTAATACAGTTTCTTTTTTTCTTTTTAAAAATGGTCCTACATCGCGCCAATTCAGGACAGAAGGTTGTAAATGATTAATTGTATCGTGTGCGTTATTGGTCTGCGCATGCTCCATGCAGTGCTGGCACAATTCAGACGGTACGGTATATCATATATGCGCCGCATTCCTTCGCCAAAAAGTCAAATATCTTCGGCTGGAGAGTCTTTTCAGTCAAGAAAACAGTCAAGATAAGGATTTCTCAACACGGGCTACAAAACTGCTATCTCAGTTTAAAACTAATGTTGAAGGTGGACTATTTCCTTTAATATTACGAGTGAATGGAAAGTGTCCTAAATATTTGTTGGAAATAATCAACCTTAGTAATACAAATTGGCGCAGGGTCTAAAACGTGCATCACGAGAAATTCGTTCCTGCCAGCTAGTGTCTTATAAAGTTATCGCCGGAAATCAGGGGCCCAAGGGGTCTGCCATTCACAGTAGTGGTTCACTGCGCCGAGAAAAAAAAAACAAGATGTGCTAATTTCCCTCGATGTAAAGATACAATGTATCAAAAGCATTGAACAGACAGGACTGTAACTTGTCACCGAAGAGTAGCAAATGGAGATGACGCCTGCTGTTTCTTTTCAGTTACAATAGAATGCATGCAAAACGCATACGAAATTGTTCAAAGTTCTATTTGAATTATTTGTTTCTAATTGCACACCCGCATATAGTTGCATTCGAAATAAGTTGCATATTTCTTACGTACTCATGATGATCCCCCCCCCCGTCTGGGGAGCCCTTTACACACTTCCCTGCCTCTGGTATATCAAGACGACACAAGACGTATCAATATCAACAAGACGACAGACTGTCGTCTTGTACTTACCAGAAGAGATGGAACAATTCCTTACCCAGCAGCGGCTGGAGAGCGGCCCGTTCTGCTGGGCCGTGCCGGCGGCTCGAGTGGATGACCTCTTGTTGGACTGTGCCGGATGTTCGAGAGGAGAGAAGCTCTTGTTGGCTGGTGACAGGGAGCGACCGTCACAGAGACCAACACTGCTGGCCTGACGCAGACAGCGCAGTTAGAGAATAAGTCCCCCCAGTCCTCGTCAGGGCTGGCCTGACGCAGACAGCGCAGTTAGAGAATAAGTCCCCCCAGTCCTCGTCAGGGCTGGCCTGACGCAGACAGCGCAGTTAGAGAATGGCCGACAGGCACGAGCACTTCTGGCCTGATGCAGACAGCGCAGTTAGAGAATGTCCTGCCGATGGCATACAATTAGAAGTTCTTTGAAAGAATAATTGTAATGCGCAGCTAGACAATACAAAAGGAAAATTGACCTTCAAAGACAAACAAAATTAACCGAAAAGATCAATTAAATTGTACAAGTTCCATATTCGAGGCCGTGGCACAGGCAGTACAATAATTTAAATAAGTTTCAACACCGAACAATTTTAAGGAACACTTTCCTTTCTGCAGGACGTTTTCCATCATTGTACATGTCCTTTGTCCAGCCACGATTCAGTTTTTCGAAGTAAATCATCAACACTCACACCGCACAGGCCACGCTGCTACAAGTCGGTGCCTTTCTGTTGTTGTTTTTCTGCATGGCGCTTACGAGTGTCTTATGTAACACTCCACAAAAACAGACCACTTCCGGCTCCCTTGTTTCGCGTGATGCAGGAGACCTGGGAGCAGATGGGGTAGCTAGCTCCAATCGACCCGGCCAGGTGCTTGTATTGAGCTGTGTGGAGATGGTAGCGCTGCCGACGCATCGCACCTCAGTTTGAGCTCCCCCCCACACTCCCGCTCCCACTCCCACTCCCGCTCCCGCCCACCGAGACTCGTATCGAGCGCCGAGCAGCGGGTGGGGTGTGAGCCGCGGAGCCTCACCTACTACACAACTGCGAGTTTGTAAATTCATGCTACGAAAACTGCACACAACAGGCATTTATCTATCGAAATTATCCGAGGACCACAACAAGTTTGAAGGCTTCCAATAAATAAATGACTAAGGTACTGATGGGTTCAGTGAAATATTAAAAATTCAGCAATTGTGTGGCATATATTCGTCGACTTTTCACCTCTGCAGCAGTCACTCAGACCGCCTGTCAGCAGAGCTAGTCCGCCCAGTTCGTCAGGGCCGAAGGCTAGCCTTCCGCACCGGCCCCGCCCGCAGTTTGGAGCGTATAGATCTCACTGCAGCACTCTCTCTGGTGCTCCGTGACTCCGTGACTCCGTGACTCGACATGCCCTTGTCATTATAATTACGAATACAAGATACGCAAAACATGTAGGAATAAGCAAGCAAAGTGTGGTGAAAATTGGTTTTCTTGCAAAAGTAACAGACAAACTTTTGGCCATATGCCCGCGGCCATTTGTGAGGCCGTTTTCGAACACTGTGCAGCGCCTTGGACTTATAGTATATCACATATTTTGGACAGTGATATAATATATCCGTCGGCGACACTGACCAGGAAATCGTGCTCCCTGCTCGTTAAATGTCTTCTGAGGTCCTACAGACGACAGTGACATACAGGGTGATCGAGAAAATTTGAGACAAATTTCATTGACTTATAGTTCCCAAACGAGATGACACAGAGGCATAATTCAACTAGCGATTTGGAGCATATTTAATCCTCTTTCAACTTGTATATCTCTCGAGGGACAAAGAAGTAGGGGAGACTGGGGGAACGCCAAAACTTAGAGTAATAGTGATAATATATGATATAATATTCGATAATAATAGTGATAATATCGCCTAAATCAGTAATGTATTGCTTGAAATGTATAATACACTAAGACTTTTATACCAAACTTTTCCAAACTTTTCAGAATCTTTTCAGCGCAATAATCCTTCGTGAAAACGGCTGGAATAAAAGTCGTATACAAGTATTAGAACGAGCCGTTTTAGGACTTTTATGAGACTTTGATACTTAAAGGGAATGTTCCAGGGGTAAAAAAAGTTAAAATTTGCTACCAACCGAATTTGACGGAGCCCAATTTTGCTACACCTTTTATCGAACATTCTCATTCTCATCGAAGCTACATTTCTACACATTTCCATTTGTCGATTGCAAATG
Source organism: Chirona hameri (assembly GCA_036785665.1). Lineage (NCBI taxonomy): Eukaryota > Metazoa > Arthropoda > Thecostraca > Balanomorpha > Balanidae > Chirona > Chirona hameri. Next base: position 89,612 of record JAXIVJ010001815.1, read on the forward strand.
TTTATATCTGCTAATGCGAAAATTCGCTACACAAAACTGGCAAGCAGTTCAACAGGAGTGGCAACGTTATTTAACCGGTTCTTCTTTTGCGGCTAGACCAGGCGTATCGCTATACCTAAGCACCAATCTACCGACCTCGACACCAAGGTATCGTACCCTCATGGGATAAAACACTTGTTGATTTAATGTAAAAACAGGTTCACCATTTGCAATAGAACAGACGACTATATTTTTCCTTCCAACATCCATCCAGGTGACGTGTCCAATATATACGTGCAAACAAAAAGCTGATTTGCACAAATAAATAATGCAAGACGAATCTTAAACAAGACAAGTACTCAACAAGACAAAATAAATAGCACACGGGAGCAGAATTCAAGTTCTAAACACTGGATGTGGCACACTGGCACACCAAATAAAGTGCACACCACAACCGTTCATCGAATGACATTATACTAATTCCCATTGGGTACCTACTGTTGGCACTGCATCCGTACATCACTATACACTTCATATCACAGATTCATATCACATATATACAGGGGCGCGGTGACACCTTCTACCAAGATGCCTTTTCATAACTTTTCCGATGTCCCTGTGACCTACGGTCAAAAAATTGTCCTTCTGACACCGCTGCCGCACGTGCTCTAATAGTTCGTCAGCGCAGACAGGCTCCGGTCCATTCCAGCGCACACAAAGCTCTTTCGCTGCACTTGCGTGCGACAGTTGGCGGTTCTCGCCGAAGATGTCCTTCACCACATTGCACATGCTCTCCACAACACTCTCGGGAGCTGCCAGCATCCAAATCCGTGCCACCATGTCACTGTATGGCTGCAGGATCGCCTCACTCTGGGCCTGTTTTTGCAGCCTCACGTAGAGCTCGGGGTCTGTCAGCTCGTTCGGTAGCTCTCGCATGAATCTGTGAGCCGCTCTGATTTGTGGGAGGCCGACACCAAGCTCCTTTGGCAGGATCTTTTGCTCCTTAAGCGTTTGTACCGCTGTGGGAACAGAACCACTATTACAAAATGTGCTTTGACTTGTACTTAGACACTAGAATGATAGCAGTTGAGTAAGTATAAAATGCAACTTCCTAAATGGTGTGTTCTGCATCCGGATTCCATAACTCTCCAAAAAAAATTGATAATCCCACTGAAAGCGGGTGTCTTTGAAACAGGTGAAAGTGTTTGATATATTTCCTAAACTGACCTCTAAATATTGGCAGTGCAAAAGCTTATGTCCGAAAATAAGTTTTGTATCAAAAAAAAAAATTAAGACGAAGACCAGTTTGAATGGTCCTTGGACAAGCACTGACAATATTACTTCTAGGAAACCCAAAACGATTCAACATTTTACATGACACTCTGATGTGTTGGTATTCACGTCATAACGCTATCAGGATAAACACTAATAAATTAATTTATCGTAGTGCTTGTGCAAGGAGCATGAATATATTTGTTAATGTTTGTTTGATCGACCTTCTCCTTGAATGTACCAAAGTAAGAAATTAAACTTTGTTTTACATTTGCATTCGGGCACAGCCCTTCATCAGATGTATTGCTATCGAAATAACACATCATTCACATACACGACACAAGAATAGACATTTAGCACAGCTCGTGAAAATCAGAGACTACATCCTCCACCCAGCCCAGCTGAAAACCTACCCGATTCAAAATAAATAAATAAAGGCGAACATTTTGTAGATCAATCACACGACATTACATTCCTAAGATCACACTCCATGATAGCATATTATTGTGCTTAGCCAATAGCTATATCAATAAATAAAGAATAAAGACGAACAAATTTGTTAAAGCAGTCACACGAAATCGCACTCCCATCCTGATATGACACTCCACGATGACATATACTGTTCTAAGCAAGTAGCTATATAAATCACGACGAAAAAGAAAAAGAAAAATCATACAAAAAGCATTCCTATCCTGAGATAAGGCGCCACGATGACATATTTTCGTTCAAGTTCGGTTTTTTGTTTCTGATGCACAGAGATTCAGCAATTTTCCTATCTGGGTGGTCTTTCATTTTCATCAAAACTGTAACTTCCAAAGGAGGATCAGCAAGTTTGTCTGCCTTAGGGATTCCTTTGTGGAATGACTCAAAATGATCACCTATCGGAGTTAGCTTGGTCTCATTTACCGCGCACCTCAATGTAAAACAAAGTTTAATTTCTTACTTTGGTACATTCAAGGAGAAGGTCGATTAAACAAACATTAACAAACTAATAAATTAAGATCGCTTAAAAATAAGAATAAATGCGCCAAGAAATGAGAAGTAGCCAAAGACTAGCAAAAAGGAACGCATTTGTATATGTTTGCCTTTTGTTTCTTTAGCTGCTTTTGCAGTGATATATACTTCTTCGAATTGAATGGCCCCGGTAATTTGGGACTTGCCTACCTCGTGCAGCGTAGATCAGGCAATCAGAGTGCTCAACCGCCTGCAGCATTGTGAGAGACCCCAGAGACCCCCGTTATCGTTGCGAACCGTCTCAGTGCTAATCGCCGGTCCACTGTCGGTCATATCAACATCATCACATGTCGGGTGCACGTCTGCAGGCAAATGTTCAGGGGCTACTTTGTTACGCCCAGTTGGGAAAGGCTGCTGCGCCGACTCGGCAGGCACAGGAGCATCTCCAGTACTTGGATGCTCCTCCATGCGTGATGACTGGTGTCACCCCAGCATCTGAGGAAACGAAAAAGGCAAATGTATAGGTGAAGGTTTCGTGAATAGTGGAACTGAGTAATTGGATCATGGGAATCGCCAGGATTTTTAGGTTCAGGTGGCAAAGTTGTCTGAAGGAAATCAACCCATCCCTGCATTAATTTTCTCCTCGAATTTGGGCTACTTCATTTCACCTTCAGAAAAATTAACATAAAAATGTCAACAGGTAGAGAAGATGCAGCAGAACATGTTTGGTTCCTGTTTGGCGATTCGAGGACCTATTGTACTAAAAAAAACGCAGTTTCCTGGAATTATGTCCTGCTCTGCGGCAAGGAAAGCAAATTGTATTAAACGTCGAATTCTGCGCCTATATTGATTGCCTTCCACTATCTAAATATATTTTCTCCTCCATTTCACCTTCCTTCCACCCATCCGTCTCGGCAAAGGCTTTCCCCTGCGTCGCCGCCGTCAAGGTCGTCGGTTGCGGCGGCGACCGACGGACCCGGCTCGACGCAGGGACGTAGCTAGGGGGGGGGGGGGCACGGGAGCCATGCCCCTTCCCCTCTGAGCAAAACAAATTTACACTAAATAAAATTAGATTCTCTGACGACCCGGCTCCCTCCCCCCCCCTCCGGTCAACAACATATGGTTGAGGAGCTAAATTTGATTCTACCACCGACGTGCCCCACCCCCAATAAAAATCCTGGCTACGCGCCTGGCTCGACGGAGGGTGATTCGGGCCGGTGCCGAGCAGCGGCGCGGGCCGACATTGGGGACGGGGGAGACGGGGTGTCGGCAGATTGATGTCGGTGTGCATGCGCCCATCGCAGCGCTCATGCGCTGAAGAAATAGTTTTGAGTATTTTGCTTATTTCTTGAAAACGGTCCAGAAAGTCGGGAATCAGACGACGGTTACGTAAAATTCGTTCAATTTGGAGTTTTGTCGATGACTTGAGAGTGGCCTCTCTTCATAAATGGCATCACAGGCACTACAAGGACAGTCACTGGCGCGACGAGGTCTGTCAGAAAAATCAAAGTTGTTGAGCGATTTTAGGCTAATTCCGCACTTACAGTTTTCGAGGTAGGCGCTAAATGTGTCCCAAACGTTCCCGTCTCCACGTCAGCACAGTTTTTCACAGTCACGCTGCCTACTTCCGGAAAAATACGAATAATACTATGGAGCGGCCGGGGAGCGCTCCCTAGTCCCTAGCGCAATACAAATAACTGAACACTTACCCAGGCAGCAGAACCACGTAGGAGAACATCCGACTCCGCAGGATGATGTTTCTTTGTGTGTTTCAGCAGCCGAGGACGATGATAATTTAGGCATGAAAAACTACACTCAGCTCCATCCTTGGTGAGATATCCGCACAAAATCTCCATTCTAGAGTTTGTTAACTTAGCCTTCTTTACTTTACTCATGATAAACAACACAGATCCTTGGAGCACCAAAAATCGATCTTATCGCAACAGAGACACCACCAACCAGCGCGAGACCAAAATGTCAAAGGAGGGCTTTGTCACCATTCGGAAACCTTGAACTTATAGTGATGGGATACCATAAAAAGCAGACTCTGGAAGTCTTTACGCTTCATTGAGTTACATTCATTTGGTTAAATATGGCCTGATAATAACTTTGAAATAATTTTATTAAAAGATATTGGAATATTTTGAAGTACAATTTGATGTCCTTTATTCGTATTATGCGTGATACAAAAATATACAACCTGTATCACTCTCTGTCGATTCATGTTGGCATTTTTTGCTACAAAATTCTCTATCTCTGGTAGGTGTAGATTTCCTTAAAAGGTACGTTTAGTCTCTAGATCTTGCGAGAAACTTGTGACATTTGCCCACTTATGGTGATATTTTTCACATTTCTCGCTAGCAACATATTACTTTCAAAATATCTCCAGAAAACAGAGATTAACCAGCCGTGAATATACAAAACAGCCCCATAAGTGTACAGGATCTACAACAAACAGAAAGTGACTCATTCAAGCATATACCGCAGTAATGATAGTGCAATTTTTATGTCTTGCCATGGGCCAGTTTTGCTACAAATCTTCGTTTGGTGTAACGCTGAATTGCTACTAACGACGTTGTCGAGTTGGCGTTATTTTTGACCCCTGGAATGTTCCACCTTTGTATTAGTTTTAAACTGAGATAGCCATTATCTTGAGCCGTTATTGAAATGTCTAAATTGCTAAGGTCATTTTTCCCAAAACTTAACCGTTTTTAACCCGCGCCGTGCCGGGGTGGGGGGGGGGGGGGGGGGGGTTAGACCCCCCCCCCCTCCTCCTCAGGTTTTTCGAGGATAGCGGAAAAACGGCGCCGCGCAGCTCCGCCGTTTTTGGCACAGCTGTTCGGGCATCAATTTCCCACATTATATAAACACAACATACCTCGAGTCATCTCAGGTCAGGGCAGCAGTCCAGGTCACGTGACCCCACCTCCAAAAAAAAAATGTGGTCGTAACACAGTCACAGTTTTTGGATGATCGGTTTTACACTTACAGGATTTCATAAGGTCATATATATCTACAATTCGTGTATCTTATATTTTGTATATCAGCAACCTAAGGTCGGGTCAATTTCGTGACCTCCCCATTATAAGTCAATGGGGGGAAATATTCAAATGCTTCCTTTTCCAAGGATACGCAAGATATCAGTCTAATTCCTTCTGGATCATGTTATTATAGGCCATTCTTGATGACTTAGGTGCCATTTTTGTTCAGTGACCCTACAGGGTAAGCCGAGGTAATCCGAGGTTACCAACAGTTGCATGTCAATAACTCTCGACATAATGACAATAGAGAAGTAAAACCGACACCAATGTATTTATATCGTCGAGGCACGTCTTCCCATATGCAAAATGACCTACTTGGGTCACCACTTGACCTTGACCTGAGGTCAACAATTTTAAGTTGATCTAACCTGGTCACACTAATATGAGTTGAAGCGCCTTGACGAGACAAACACGATGGCATCAAACTTATTGCCTTGTCGTCATTAGGTAAAAATCTATTCGTGAAAAACTGTTTTACAAAAATTAACCCTTTTGACATTTGATGAGCTCTGGAGCCCAAACTATTAACCTGAGCTATAGTCTGAGTTCACTTTATCGATTGGATGTTTCAAGAGCTTTCTATTGCTTTTTTCGGTTTGTTCCTAGCTATCATAGTTTCTGTGATATCTGGGGGTTTCTGGAGCGAAGTCCTAAAACTGGAAACATTTGACCTTTGATGACCTCTGGTGACCTCAATATTGGCTTTAGGAAAACATATCTAAGCTCTTTCGAATGTTCTTGTCGAAAGCTTTCGAACGCCTTTTTCCGCGTCTTTCTAGCTAGCCCTTTTAGTTATCGAGTTAGAGGGGGTGTCTAACACCCCCCCCCCCCGGCACGGCGAAGGTGGCGCCGAGCACCGGCAAGGCGCGGGTTAAGCAATTTAATTTACCATTTACAAAATGACTCCAGGCTGGTGCAGCCACTGATTCGCTGACAGCCACTTTTACAGCCAATCCCACTTTGTCAGCCAATCAGCGGCGGTCAATAGCTCAATAATGACGTCATCAGCCAAAATTTAAAAACTGAATTTTATAAAGTTAAGTGCCTTTTCGAGTGAAAATATCACCGTCGTTTTCAGCAGCACTTGCTTCATATTTTCTTCTACAACCAGCGTATATTTGACAACTTTCAGAAAGTTAATTGTGCTCAGCGTTGTGAGGAAAATAATTATGAGTACTATCGACACCATTGACCCTATCCTCAAATATTACTCTAAAAGTTGAAAAATTACCAAATGCAAATTATTCCGGTATATTTCGAGCACAGCTCTTCGTCTGTCGTTAACCCTAAACCTAGTCGCACAATGCAGAAATCGTCTCAATTGCCTTATTCAAACAAAATTCCACACCCAAAATTCCCACAAAAAAATTCCCACAAAAATCCCACAAAATTCAAATAATGCACTCCGTGACTATTTCATATCCCACCCCTCAGTTCCAATATCCATCTCACGATTCACATCCAATCACAACATGCAATTCATACAGCAGCAAGCAGCTTGGGTTTAGGCATACAACGTACATTCTAAAACATCTTACAAGTACCGCGTAGCTATCCACAATACCTAGTGTGGAAGAAGTTGCCATGATGTAGTATTGTCATTAATTTTAGGCCTCGCATCTCGAATGCAAATAGATTCAGCGATCCTCCTATCCGCTTCGTCTCTGCAGACACGCAGGATTCTGGCAGTCAAGGTGGTGTCATTAGGACTCAGTTCCGGATGTTTTTGAGTGACATGGTCCCCGAGTGGTGTATCCGCCTCCCCATTGATTTCACCCCTCCGATGTTCGTTATATCTCAGTCTCACTGGCCTGCTAGGCTCCCCTATATAATTATCCCCACAGTGACTACATGTCAATTCATAGACCACATTTTTAGTCCCACACTTCTTCTTCAGCCCCGCGTGGCACGAATGGCAGCGCCTTCGTCCAGAGGGACATGGTAGTGGATTCAGACGTGACCTGACGAGCCGCTTCTTCAACGTATTGCTGTTGGTCCAGGCTATTTCAACTGGGAGACCCGAGCTTCTTGCCACGCTCTTCACCTGTGCCGCCACCCTGTCGCTGATAAAGGGTAGCCTGATGTGGGCGTTCTCCTTTCTCTTCACCTTTCTCTGTTGTCTCCTATGTTCTGCTCCTCTCTTCCTCTGTCTCTACCTGTTTCATACTTCCTTCGTTCTCTCCTGATGTGCTCCTTGACCATTTTCTCTGGATAACCATTCTTAGTGAAGAGATTTCTAATCTTCTCGAGCCCTCTGTGTCTCGCTGCTGTGTCCGAGCCTATTCGGATCGCTCGGGTTATCTGTGACGTCAGTACGGCTCTTTTTGTTGCCATTGTTAAACCTATGCCATTGTTAAACCTATGGCGGCACCAATCATCCTGCCGTATGACTCGGCACATGAAATGGCTGCATCTCAGTAAATGGCAGTACCGGCGCGATTTCGGCAGCAACACACTATTTCTAAGCCCTCTGGAATTGTCAGCAGAAGCCGGCACCTCCCACGCGATTAAGCGTAATTGACAATTGTCGGCAGTTTTCCCGTAGATGGGCGTTCCCTCAGTCTCCCCTAACCATCAGTAGCTGTGCGGCTCTTGTTTCTGACCAGACACAAGCTTTGGCAGTTATTTTCACTCATCTGTTTCAGCTCCCGACGGATCCGAACAATCAACTGACCGGCATATTATCAGCCTCAAAGCTCCCAGCATGCATACAGGACTTAAGCAGAGCTCACACGTGTTCTATAGGTTGGATTTGTGGCACTGCAAGTTGGCTATCGTTCTTACAGCGACCGGGATTTTCATTTCTTTCAGTGCTTCCAGCCCATCGCCTTGGTCAGCTTGGGGCTATTGTAAAACGTTTCTTATCTTATTTTAACCTTTTATCGGCAGTGGTGACTGGGAATAGTTTGCGGCGTCTATAACACAAGTCAGCTTTCTCTTCAGACTTTTGCTGATGCCGGAACGGCAAACACCGAGTTTGAGTGCGGTCTGTCGCCGCGAGGTACCCTATACTTTGCATGCATGTACCCCTTCGGCTTTCCTCCTTGACCAGTGCTCATTGTTTGGGCCTTCCTAACACTTTCCTTATTGTTTTCGAATGTATCACCTTTATTCATTCTTCTGACTATTTGGTATGTGGTTGCTTTCGAAATAACGCTATTTTTGGAATGAGTTGAGAATGAGGAATCAGAAAAACTTTCCATATGGCCAGCGTGTTCGAGAAAAAACTGCCAAAACTGCTTCGGAGATCATGCTCGGATAAGTTATCCATGATCGAAGATATGAAAATATCAGCGAAATTAAGTACGTGCACAGTCTAAAATGTCCATTTGTCATGCACTAAACACTGAAACTTTTTTTTTTTGAGAAATCATTTATTTACACAGCAGACAATAAACATCACACAACAGAAACAATACGTACTCGCTATTTGTCTACTCGGTACTTATTTGTGTGGCCCGTCTGGCCAAGCCGGGACGGCGCCAGTAGCATCGGCAGAACCGTCCCGGCTCCGGGGAGGTCTCGGGGCTACCGCCCCGGCCGGGGAGAGCTGTGGGATACCTCCCCGGCGCTCCAGACGGGCCGCGGGGGCCGCCCACATCGTCTCGCGTTTACAATGCGTACAACCACGCGGGACGATGCCCAAGGCAGCCGGCCGGGCGCGCGACCCGTCAACTGTTACGTTGGCGAATCGCGCGCCCGGTCGGCCGACCGGCCCATGTTTATCCCCAAAATTTTGAGCTCATTCACAGCCCTTATACTGTGTTCCGCACTGTGTTGCTCTCCTGATGATATGTCTATTGGCATACAGGACGTTTTCTCTAAATTTATTTGGAGACCAGACTGTCGACTAAAGCTCACCAGTTCGGTGATAGCTCCTGCGATAGAACTTTCAGATCCATCTAAGAAAATAATCGTATCGTCTGCATATTGGCTTATTCTTATCTCGTGGTCTGGCGCTATTTGTATTCCGGTCAGGAGGCTGGACTCCATTATTTGTTCTGTCAGCACAGAGACAGCCAAATTAAATATATATCCTGAGGCAGGATCCTGATCCAGGATCCTGATCCTGAGGCAGTCTTATTCCTCGATGAAGATTTATATTTTTACCTAGATATCCGTTAAGCAATATACGCGAGTAATTTGTAGTATTACAATATAAATGGTTTATCAGTTGTAGCATTTTAGGTCCAAAGTTTATTTCACCGATTACTACTCGAATATAGGACCAGGCGACGGATTCCAATGCCGCAATTCTCAGTCAGCAGCTATAATGGTTCCTGGAGTCTCGTTCTCCTTAGTCCAGTGTGTTGTATCACACACGAGCCTAGTGGGGGGGGGGGGGGGGGCGCCCCCGCCACCCCCCCCCCCCCCCCCCCTTGGCTACGTGCCTGGTCCGATACATTTTCAATGATTTCTTCCGTTTTAGAAATCAATTTATCGCCGTCCTTAATATATTCAATGCACTTTTTATTAAAATGTAAACACTGAAACTTCTTTACATAGTCCCCCGCCGAGTAAAAGCGCTGTCAATTTTGTCGCAATTTTTCCCATCACCCTGTATGCTAAACAGCGGTGTCTCATGCTCGTTTGGTGTCCGTTGGCCAAAGCAGCTGATGTTGTGCCTCCGCGTCACATTAGTCAGATTGTGAGGCCCATTGGAAAGAGACGCAAATAGCTAGCGAGTGGACGCCGTAAATAGGCAAACAGCACCTCTACTACCCCGTGTGCATAGGTATTTCAAGGTTAGTGCCGATACTTGTACCAGATGTCATAAGCGGTCTTACAACAACACAGCTTATTTTTCCCCAGCTGCAGGTACTAGAGTTCCCAGAGAGAGGAAGTAAAATATGGGATTCAATAGATCATAGATATGCAGTTATGCACTCACCCAATCTAAGTCGAATTGTCACCAATATCATCACCGCACCCTGCCGAGAGTGAGCTCGCCACTCGGCAGTCACCCCGGCGCCCGCCACCGTCCCTGTCCAGTCCACCGACTATTAAGTCACCCTTTTCCATGGGCAGCTTCGCTAAACCGATTTGATTACATCGGTTTAGTTTAGCTAAATCTGTTTAGCGTTGTTAAGCGGCTTATCTGGCCGGTTTCCCGGACCAATTTAGCGTGTTGACTCTCAGCTAACCGGCCAGCGTGCCGCGACCCCATCTCCCCCGTCTGACCGGTGGCGGTCGCCCTACCACGCCCTCATGGGCGACCCGGTCCGACACTTCCCGTCAGCAACACGGGATCGCCGCCGCCGCCGCCGCCAGGTGACCCGGCTGACCTTGGATCGATGCCTGGGGGCACGGGCCGGCGGCGACGGGCGGTGGCGGCTGACCAGGCGGGACACGACGCCTGAGGCTTGTTCACGACGCCTGCTGACGGGCTGATTGCTGCTGCCCACTGCTGTCAAAACGTATCGACCAATCAGCGTGGACCAGGGGGGTGAATGGGATGTGGGGAGGGGTACGGTGTATGGCGGCATACCTCTGCTGCCTCCTGCTGTCGCTGCTGCCGGAAAATCGCGTCAGCCGGGCAGCAGATAACATAAATTGGCGCACGCGGCAATTTCCAAACGTGAAGCGTCGATAAACAACCAACGATCTCCAAGCGAAAAGCTTGAATAAGCGAAGATGGATATGGAGTAAGTCTGCGATAATTTTAGTTTACTGTTTATGTTGGTATTAGGTACCATAAGCTCTGCTACTTACCTAGCTGTAGGAGCAAATTTATCACAGCAAGTACGCCAGATATGGTATCGTGAATCGACAGCATTTGTGTTCAAGTAGTAATCTCCGGCGATGGCGTAGGTTGGTGTGTGCTGCCGTTTTGGGCAGCCGTGGGCAGCCCGTCAGCAGGAGGTCGTGAACAAGGCTCTGGGCCCAATCTCACCAAGTGCCGTAAGTTTGCATTTGGGGTAGAATGGGCCACTTTACCGCAACTCAATCTCACCAAACCGGGTGGGGTAGATTCTACCACGTCCAAAATACCCCACGCCGTAAATCTGATTCTAACCATTTTTGCGGTAAAATAAGGGGCTTCCTGCGGCAAAACCGACGAACATGCTTTCTTTTAAATCTCTGTTATAAGCCTTTAAATATTAATTTACCAAGAATTAAAATCTGAACAACATTGGAATGCAAGTTCAATGGAAATGTGTAGACAATCTATCAACACAATAACGTGTTTCGCTAACGCCGGCGTTGCCGACAGCGGTATTTCGACCAATCAGAAACAGACATTTCTGCTGCCGAAACTCGTCTGTCAGCAGATCTTCTTGAGAAATGCCGTAAATACCCCATGCGGTAAATTATGTTGGTGAGATTGAGTATTTCGGGTGGGGTAGAAATCATGCCGTAAAATTGTTCTACCCGAAACTGTTTTACGGCACTTGGTGATATTGGGCCCTGGTCAGCCCGGTCACGGTCCGTTACCGGCTCAATTGGTCGTGTTTGCAAGCGGGATCCGACTCTGTTCGTCTTCACGGTTCCGCTATCACGCTGATTGGATGCAGAGCCGAAGGAGAGAGGAGAGAGGAGAGAGGATGGAGGAGGGAGGATCGGCCGGTGTTGGGGAACGCGCGACTGCGGTCTTAAACGCAGAGTTAAGATATCTGTCTGCTGTTACAATGATACATTGTATTGAGAAAAAATGTCAAATGAATTGCTTATAAAAATTATAATGTAATAGTAGAAAATTCGATTGAGAAACAATTTAACGACGGTCAAACAAATGTTCTTTGATATTCTGTTTCTGCCATGTTGTTTTTACTTCTAACCTAAGTAGTTGGTAGTAGGTTCGTACTACCAATCGTGTCTGAGTTATAGGATGCCGTTTGAGAGGCCCGCAGTTGGCGGGTGGCGGCCACCACCCTGAGACCGTGCGTTAAGCTGGAATGCTAATTATAGCTACCTATATCAGAGCCGCATAGTTAGCACAGTAATAAGGATGCATTGCACTGGGTAATGCGAGCTAGTGAGAAATTATTCATCACAATGGCTAGTGGATCTGTGCTATTAACGGTATCGATTTGTTCTCGGACATTTCTGAACAGGCAAAAGTAGCACTTACCTACCCCGTTTACATGAGTCGATCAGCTGTTACCGTAAATTTACGATAAGCAAACTGACGCAAAAATGATAACTCGACCCCGTTTACAATGCGTCAACCGCCGGTATTATCGTACACTTACGGTAACTGACTCTTTCCCAGCACCCGTCAAAACAGGCGCATTCTTCCCTTTCCTTATTGTCAGTTTAGCCACCTGCCAATTACGGAACGGGGGCCCGGCTTCCCCCGCGGCGACCGCGGTCGGCGCGGGATTTAACTACGGATCGGGCGCCAGCCGGTCGACAGGCGGGATCCCGCTAGCGCCCCATCCGTAATTGTTTGTCGGCGCCAGCCGGTGACGCTTTGCCACATCGCTCGCCGCCGCACGCAGCCTTCGCCAATCCTATACCGAAACGCTGCTTCTTCTTTTGAGACATCATTATGCACAATTATTAGTTACAAAACATTTTGAGAACCTAAAGAGAAATATTTGATATATCATTTTAACTAGCTTTAACACGCGCACTGCAGGGGACTGATTCCCCCCCCCTCAGGTTTTTCGCAGATAGCGAAAACACGGCGGCGCGCAGCGCGCGGGTTTTTGCACACCTGTTAGGACACCAATTGCGCACACTTTGACAAAAAAAGTTACCTCGGGTCATCTCAGGTCAGGTCACCAGACCAGGTCAAGTGACCCCACCTCCAAACAAAATATTGCAGTTGTGCCAAAGCCAGAGTTTATCACCGATCAGTTTGAAACTTGCACGGTGTCATGAGGACATAAGTACTTACAATTCGTTTATCTCGGAATTTTGATATCGGTGATCTAAGGTCAGGCCAATTTCGTGACCTCCCTATATATGTCAATGGGGAAATATAAAATGCTTCCTATTTCAAGGATATGCATGATATTAGTCCAATTACTTTCGGATCATGTTATTATAGGATCTTCTTGATGACAGAAGTGTAAGTTTTGTTCAGTGACCCCTATGAGGTCATTTGAAGTCATCCGAGATCATCATCACTTTTTTGTCAATAACTCACGACATAATGAGGATAGAGAAGTAAACCCGATAGCAATGTGTTTGTCTTGTCGAGAAACGTATCCCTATATGCAACATGACCTATTTGGGTCTTTACCTCAGGTCAAGGTCACGTGACCTGAGGTCAAATTTTGTAGTTGACCTAACAAGGTCACAATGTGCATCATTCGAAGCGCCTTAACGAGACAAACACAATGGCGTACACAATTTGTCGTTATATATATTAGGTACAAAGTTAGAGGAAAACGGTTTTGCAAAAAAGCAGCATTTTTGTTTTCTTTTTTGACCTCTGGAGTCTCAAATATTGACCCAAGATCAAATTTGAGGACATGCTTTCGATTTAAAATTTAAATGGCTGGCGATCGCGTTTTTCCGTTTGTTTATAACTAGCATAGTTTCCGAGATATATGGGAATTTCTGGAGCGAAGTCATAAAACAGGAGAAAAATATGAAAAATTTGACCTTTGATGACCTCTGGTGACCTAAATTTTGACCTGACCTAAAAAAATACTAAAAATACTTTCAATAGAATTTGTATCAAGCTATCAAACGCCGTTTTCCGCCTACGTAGCGAAGTTTTCGAGATCTCACGGGGGCGGAAATCAACCCCCCCCCCTGCAGTTCGTGTTCGGCGCAAACCTCCTGCAGTGCGCGGGTTAGGATTGTATCAAATTTCTTTAAAACACTTTAAATACGTATTTGTTGCTTATCGTCAGTTTCGCTGACTCATGTAAACGGAGGCACTGTTCCAGTAATTGATGACGAACACATATCTGCATCCCCCCCCCCCCCAACAAACAAATAGGCATTTATTCCAACAAATCATCAAAACACATCCATATACATTATACACTCTTTCTTAGGGTGATAAAATACATAAATAAAGTAGCTAGAATCATACGACCCGCCGTGTTCGCCGTTATCATCGACGCAATTGACACTTCTGGCGGAGGACAGTGTGTGGGTGCTCCGCTCCTGTAAAGCACGTGACTCAATGGGCTACGACGCACTATAAACCAGCAATGGTAATGCTTGTATACATTTGTCGAAGCCTATTAAATCTCACTCAGTATGCGCCTGGTGTACGTTCCTACATTCTTGTGTTGCCACGTCATGCAAATTAACTACCCTAGAATAGTTGTATCGATACGATAGCAGTGATAGTTTCCCTTTACAACATCATCATTTGCATTGATATTTTCATAAAAATTATCACCTCTGGGATGCCGTTTTTAGAAACGCCAGTTGCATTGGCGTATCCAGAACGGTGGCTGGGGGGGGGGGGGGGGTAAATTCCCAAAAGTCTCACACAATTCTGAAAACTCATGGCATTTCGCTTCCTTATGCATTGATAGCTGATTTTAAAAAACTTTCCTTAGTAAAAATTACTTAGATTTTCTTATATACCAGAAAATGTCTCAATTTTGCGCCGATTCCAGGTGGTTTTGGGGGGGGGGGCATGGCCACCATGCCCCCCCCCCCCCCCCTGGATCCGCTAGTGGCCGGTTGGTCATCGAAGTGAACAGTTTTCCTTCAGCCAAAGATGAAAATATTTTGGTAAATGGTATGCAATAATCGGGGGCATGAGTATGAGTAAGCACATAATTAGTACGAACGGAGGAGTACTCCTGCTCATTCTAGGTGCAATATTCCACTGCCTTGCTGTACCCTCTCTGTCTGTCTGGTGCGCGCCGCTGGTTTATTGAGCTCGTCTGCGTGCTGGGTGACGCGTCAGCCGCTGGAGCGGACGCCAACCAACCGCCGCCCGTAATACGCGTCATCGCTGCATGTAATCACCGGACGTCACTCAAAGTAGTGACGTCACTGCACAGACTGCGCTGACGTCGCGTAACGCCACGTGACGTCAGTGCGACGTCGCGGTAGCGGTGCCGGCGAGTCCCGTTGTCACATAAACATGCAAACGCGTCAAAAGGTGTGAACTATGTTTCGAGGACGCGTTTTTTATTTACAATGCAGTTAGTTATACTAGGAAAAATGCCGCGAGACAAATGTCTTGACGTCAGAGGAACGGTTGCCGACGCTGCCACCTTCTTCCTGCGACCTACTAAAGAGTCGTCAGATTGCCATCGCAGTAAGCCATAGCGTCATTCCTCGCTGAGCTGCGCTCTGCTGACTCGTGTGCTCTGCTGACTCGTGTACTCTGCTGACTCGTGTGCTCTGCTGACTCGTGTGCCCTGCTGACTCGTGTGCTCTGCTGACTCGTGTGCTCTGCTGACTCGTGTGCCCTGCTGACTCGTGTGCCCTGCTGACTCGTGTGCCCTGCTGACTCGTGTGCTCTGCTGACTCGTGTGCTCTGCTGACTCGTGTGCTCTGCTGACTCGTGTGCCCTGCTGACTCGTGTGCTCTGCTGACTCGTGTGCTCTGCTGACTCGTGTGCTCTGCTGACTCGTGTGCCCTGCTGACTCGTGTGCCCTGCTGACTCGTGTGCTCTGCTGACTCGTGTGCTCTGCTGACTCGTGTGCTCTGCTGACTCGTGTGCTCTGCTGACTAGTGTGCTCTGCTGACTCGTGTACTCTGCTGACTCGTGTGCTCTGCTGACTCGTGTGCTCTGCTGACTCGTGTGCTCTGCCGACTCGTGTGCTCTGCTGACTCGTGTGCTCTGCTGACTCGTGTGCCCTGCTGACTCGTGTGCCCTGCTGACTCGTGTGCTCTGCTGACTCGTATGCTCTACTGACTCGTGTGCTCTACTGACTCGTGTGCTCTGCTGACTCGTGTGCTCTGCTGACTCGTGCGCTCTGCTGACTCGTGTGCTCTGCTGACTCGTGTGCTCTGCTGACTCGTGTGCCCTGCTGACTCGTGTGCCCTGCTGACTCGTGTGCTCTGCAGACTCGTGTACTCTGCTGACTCGTGTGCTCTGCTGACTCGTGTGCCCTGCTGACTCGTGTGCTCTGCTGACTCCTCGTGTGCTCTGCTGACTCGTGTGCTCTGCTGACTCGTATGCCCTGCTGACTCGTGTGCTCTGCTGACTCGTGTGCTCTGCTGAATCGTGTGCTCTGCTGAATCGTGTGCTCTGCTGAATCGTGTGCTCTGCTGACTCGTGTGCTCTGCTGAATCGTGTGCTCTGCTGACTCGTGTACCCTGCTGACTCGTGTGCCCTGCTGACTCGTGTGCTCTGCTGACTCGTGTGCTCTGCTGACTCGTGTGCTGACTCGTGTGCCCTGCTGACTCGTATGCTGACTCGTGTGCCCTGCTGACTCGTGTGCTGACTCGTGTGCTCTGCTGACTCGTGTGCTGACTCGTGTACTCTGCTGACTCGTGTGCCCTGCTGACTCGTGTGCTGACTCGTGTGCTCTGCTGACTCGTGTGCTGACTCATGTGCTCTGCTGACTCGTGTGCCCTGCTGACTCGTGTGCTGACTCGTGTGCTCTGCTGACTCGTGTGCTGACTCGTGTGCTCTGCTGACTCGTGTGTCCTGCTGACTCGTGTGCTCTGCTGACTCGTGTGCTGACTCGTGTGCTCTGCTGACTCGTGTGCTCTGCTGACTCGTGTGCTCTGCTGACTCGTGTGCTCTGCTGACTCGTGTGCTCTGCTGACTCGTGTGCTCTGCTGACTCGTGTGCCCTGCTGACTCGTGTGCTCCGCTGACTCGTGTGCTCTACTGACTCATGTGCTCTGCTGACTCGTGTGCTCTGCTGACTCGTGTGCCCTGCTGACTCGTGTGCTCTGCTGACTCGTGTGCTCTGCTGACTCGTGTTCTCTGCTGCCTCGTGTGCTCTGCAGACTCGTGTGCCCTGCTGACTCGTGTGCTCTGCTGACTCGTGTGCTCTGCTGACTCGTGTGCTCTGCTGACTCGTGTGCTCTGCTGACTCGTGTGCCCTGCTGACTCGTGTGCCCTGCTGACTCGTGTGCTCCGCTGACTCGTGTGCTCTACTGACTCATGTGCTCTGCTGACTCGTGTGCTCTGCTGACTCGTGTGCCCTGCTGACTCGTGTGCTCTGCTGACTCGTGTGCTCTGCTGACTCGTGTTCTCTGCTGCCTCGTGTGCTCTGCAGACTCGTGTGCCCTGCTGACTCGTGTGCTCTGCTGACTCGTGTGCTCTGCTGACTCGTGTGCTCTGCTGACTCGTGTGCTCTGCTGACTCGTGTGCCCTGCTGACTCGTGTGCCCTGCTGACTCGTGTGCTCTGCTGACTCGTGTGCCCTGCTGACTCATGTGCTCTGCTGACTCGTGTGCTCTGCTGACTCGTGTGCTCCTCGCAGTCTCGCTGACCCTGAGACTGCGGCAAGTCGTCTGACGCCGGCTTCAGTGGTGGCTCCGCGGCGGCGGGTCGGAGGGCAGACGGACGGCGGCAGCTCGGCTGCGAAAGCTCGGCTCGGAGCCGAGGCAGTTTTACAGAAGCCGGGCGGTGACGGAGAGTAAATGAACTGCACAGTTATGGTGATGGGGTGGACGGCGCTGATTCGCCAGCCAGCAGGTCACGCTTGCTAACCCTATTAGTGGCAGGGGGTGGGGGTGGGCAGATTCTGCCCACCCCTCAGGTTTTTCGCAGATATCTCCCGAACGGTTAGGAGCAGACCCATGAAATTTAGGGACTTTTCCTGGAATTGAATTCCACATATGGAGTCGAAATTTTGAGTTCCTACCCTTAAAGGGAGATAATTAACTTTTTTATTTTATTAGCAACAATTTCTTTGGCTACCGTTATGGTATTTAAATGATGTGATCTAAATTTAAGAATTAAATACAATTATTCCCTAATTCGAAGTTGGAAGTTTGGGAAAATTAATGATCGGTATTTTCCCTCCACTATTGGAAAGCGCAACATCTGGCGCTTTTGCATCAATCTGTTCAACGTTGTTGAATGGGCACTTATACACAAATCGCCGACATGAAATAGGTCGCCGTCCGGGGCAAGGCTAAATTGCCGATTAAATGCACTTTTTCAAATGATTGTTGATTGTTCATAAAAGTTTGGCACATATTCGCAAAAGATAGAGTGCAGGAAACATATTGCATACCTTCATGATAAATAACAATGCGTAGGGAGGTTAATTTACTGAATTCGTTACCGAGTACTTTCTGAGTACTGACTGATATAAGCGTGGATCGCCTATCGGTAGGAAACTGACAATATCTTTCGGAGTGAATGATTATATGCAAAATGTGATGAATTTACATCATATTTTGGCCTCGTCTATCGATTTCGGGTGCTAACTCCATTTTTGTGTGGGAAAAGGTGATTATCACTCTTACATAGTCGGTTCCAGGGCCCAGTTTTGGGAGGATTTTTTTTGTTGTTCTGTGACATTTGGAGATAATACGGAGATGCGATCTCCACGGCTTCTTCCTAACTGCCTGAAGTATAAAGGAGTTACATAGGTTTACGGTGATTGAAACAAGTGCAAATTAGTTGATTTTAGTGAACTATAATAAATATTGCACGGCAGAGGCGGTTTCAGGGACTTAAAAAGGGGAGGTTTACAGGAAGTCATTTTTGATACATTTTGCCTCCCTTTTTCGCTAACCTGGCACCACCTAGGAATGGATGCAAATATGCTTTATAACTGTTGTGTCCGATGTCACAATAGCGCGCCATTTCATTTATCGAGAACAAAAAGAAGAAAAAAGACGGTTTTCTAAGGGATTTATTTTACCCCCAAATTTAGTGACCTGAAAACGCCTATGATTTTTTAATTTTCGAAAGTCACCATCATATATCAATCCCCAATTCCATCTGTATCGATCCCCATTAGTTGCGTTGCAATCGGTTGATAAACATGACAGCTGTGTTGGATCACAAATACCTCTAATATTTGTAGTTTTTGCCCCCCCCCCCGTTGCCCCCTATCACAAATTTAGGATTTTTTTTAGAAATGTAGATCTGAGGGGAATCAAATGCCGTTTGATTTGTGAAAATGTACGGGTAGATCTCGAGATCCCCGAGGGGGGAGGAATCCCCCCTTGTAACTAATCGGGGTAGCCAGGAGCCTGCCACTAATACTGCCGGGCTCCACTGCACGCTTTTGCAATTTATCGCTTCGCTTTTACGTTTTATCAGGTCGGCTTTGCGTTTTCTCACGTTCATAGAAATGTTAACTGCGTGTTAATATACAGTGCAGGCTCCACTGAGCGAAATGAGAAAGTGAATAAATGAAAAAGTGCGTAATCGGTACGGTAAACCTCAAAATCGAAACGGAAAAGCGAAAAAGTGTAACCAGAAAACGTCTAATCAACACGCAAAAACGAAAAAATGAGAAAGATAAAAACGAGAAAATGTTTGATCAGTTGAAAGTTTTTGCACTTTTGAAGTTTGCTGTGCTCATCATGCCACCTTGCAAGTGATTTGTGGCTGTGTTTCAAGCAAATATTTGCAAATAAGCTATTTGCCGTATTTAAACTACTCCTGCCACCTTGCGCTTGAAAAGAAAGCTGAGCTTCTTCACTAGCCGTTACGTAATGTAAACAAAACATTCGGATGGCCATCTTTGCGTGTGTCGGGCGGTTGGTTCCGTTGTGGCAGTGTCAAGCGGTTTCAACTTGTGTGTGTGTGTGTGTGTGTGTGTGTGTGTGTGTGTGTGTGTGTGTGTGTGTGTGTGTGTGTGTGTGTGTGTGTGTGTGTGTGTGTGTGTGTGTGTGTGTGTTTCAAGCGGCTTCAACTTGATTTCATGAATGCTAGGAGTTCAAGTCACAAGTGAGAGGAAGCTGGGGAATTTAAAAGTGATCTGTGTTTCCCTAATAGCCATTCAATGAGCTGTGGAGAGGCAAGAGGTTGCTTGTGAAGGAACAAATTGAAGCCCGCGGTTTAGCCAGCGTGCAAACTGCAAATCATCAGTGGAGTCGCTTTGACTCGCTTACGATGCATACTCGTATGATGGTTGGAATCTAACCGAGCTCTGCCGTACACTACAGGTATTTACCATGCTGATATATTGATGCCTACCTATTCAATTAAGCTTTGTGCGCAGCGGAACGACGATTGTTGACGGTTTTTATGCAAGTTTTTCCTGTGAAATTACATCCGTTTGTGCTTCGCCTCGTCTTTTATTAGATACAAATGTGATACGGCGAAAAAGCCGCCTGACAGGGTTTGGAACCCGTAATTTTCTTTGGATAATCTTCGGATAATTATACCATTTTGATCAGCGCCTATAACCTCTCGGCCACCGTTGCGACAGGTGCCGGCGTGGGAAATAAACAGTATAGTTGAGGAAGGGTGAGAAAAAAGGTCAAAATTACAATGTAGTGGTGGTTTGATGGAAGATAACTTTATCTTGGATCACAAAATCGCGGCGAAACAAAAATATTGTGATAATCAGATTGTGTCGCAGTTCCATCCGTCTTGGAAGTTCCCTAACGAAGTGTGTCACGTGAAACATGTGTTAATGCTTGATGAAACGATAAAGTGCAAAAGCTAGAAAGCGAAAAAGCTAGAAAGTGAAAAAACGTAAAAGCGACATGATAAAACGATAAATCGAAAAAACGCATCACGCAAAAGTGCACAGTGGAGCCTGCGCTATAGGGTTAAAGGCAGGCAGGCGGAGACACAGGCCGTGCTGGTCAGACGGAGACAAAGGCTGTGCTGGTCAGACGGAGACAAAGGCCGTGCTGGTCAGGCGGAGACCAAGGCCGTGCTGGTCAGGAGGAGACAAAGGCTGTGCTGGTCAGGCGGAGACCAAGGCCGTGCTGGTCAGGAGGAGACAAAGGCTGTGCTGGTCAGGCGGAGACAAAGGCTGTGCTGGTCAGGCGGAGACCAAGGCCGTGCTGGTCAGGAGGAGACCAAGGCCGTGCTGGTCAGGAGGAGACAAAGGCTGTGCTGGTCAGGCGGAGACCAAGGCCGTGCTGGTCAGGAGGAGACCAAGGCCGTGCTGGTCAGGCGGAGACAAAGGCTGTGATGGTCAGGCGGAGGCCAAGGCCGTGGCGGGCAGGCGGAGTCCCAGGCCGTACTGGTCAGGCGGACAGGCTGAGACCCAGGACGTGTACCTGTGTTCCGAAAAAGCCTCTGTTTCAATCAGGAAACTCCAGTCCCCCGTCTGGTTTCAGCAAGTTTATTTTGGAAGATGTAGAAGGCAAAAAAGAGTAGAGAGGAGAAAGGAAAACGATAGGCGACAGTCGACAACAATATAAATACTGCCAGCTCCCATATTGTCTGCGATATTGTCCAAACTTCCTTCATACAACGCCAGCTCTTTCGCGATACGAGCAAATACAAATAAACTCCTCTAGGTCTGCTTGCAGCCCATTTCCCTTGTACGATTTACACCCTGACAAAGTTGTCACCGGACCATGCCAACAGTGTTGACCCGGTTCATGTCCCAACTGCCATTGACCCGGTTCATGTCCCAACTGCCATTGGCACGGTTCATGTCCCAACTGCCATTGACACGGTTCATGTCCCAACTGCCATTGACCCGGTTCATGTCCCAACTGCCATTGACCCGGTTCATGTCCCAACTGCCATTGGCACGGTTCATGTCCCAACTGCCATTGACACGGTTCATGTCCCAACTGCCATTGACCCGGTTCATGTCCCAACTGCCATTGACCCGGTTCATGTCCCAACTGCCATTGACCCGGTTCATGTCCCAACTGTCATTGACCCGGTTCATGTCCCAACTGCCATTGACACGGTTCATGTCCCAACTGCCACTGACACGGTTCATGTCCCAACTGCCATTGACACGGTTCATGTCCCAACTGCCATTGACACGGTTCATGTCCCAACTGCCATTGACACGGTTCATGTCCCAACTGCCATTGACCCGGTTCATGTCCCAACTGCCATTGACCCGGTTCATGTCCCAACTGCCATTGACCCGGTGCATGTCCCAACTGCCATTGACCCGGTTCATGTCCCAACTGCCATTGACCCGGTGCATGTCCCAACTGCCATTGACACGGTTCATGTCCCAACTGCCATTGACCCGGTTCATGTCCCAACTGCCATTGACCCGGTTCATGCCCCAACTGCCATTGACACGGTTCATGTCCCAACTGCCATTGACCCGGTTCATGTCCCAACTGCCATTGACCCGGTGCATGTCCCAACTGCCATTGACCCGGTTCATGTCCCAACTGCCATTGACCCGGTGCATGTCCCAACTGCCATTGACACGGTTCATGTCCCAACTGCCATTGACCCGGTTCATGTCCCAACTGCCATTGACCCGGTTCATGTCCCAACTGCCATTGACCCGGTTCATGTCCCAACTGCCATTGACCCGGTTCATGTCCCAACTGCCATTGACACGGTTCATGTCCCAACTGCCATTGACCCGGTTCATGTCTCAACTGCCATTGACCCGGTCCATGTCCCAACTGCCATTGACCCGGTTCATGTCCCAACTGCCATTGACCCGGTTCATGTCCCAACTGCCATTGACCCGGTTCATGTCCCAACTGCCATTGACCCGGTTCATGTCCCAACTGCCATTGACCCGGTTCATGTCCCAACTGCCATTGACCCGGTGCATGTCCCAACTGCCATTGACACGGTTCATGTCCCAACTGCCATTGACCCGGTTCATGTCCCAACTGCCATTGGCACGGTTCATGTCCCGCTGCCAGTTGACACGGTGCATGTCCTGACTGCCAGTTGACCCGGTTCATATCCCGACTGCCATTTGACACGGTGCATGTCCCAACTGCCATTGACACGGTTCATGTCCCGGCTGCCATTGCCACGGTTCATGTCCCGGCTGCCAGTTGACCCGGTTCATGTCCCGACTGCCTTTGATACGGTTCATGTCCTGTCTGCCAGTTGACCCGGTTCATGTCCCGGCTGCCATTGACACGGTTCATGTCCTGTCTGCCAGTTGACCCGGTTCATGTCCCGGCTGCCATTGACCCGGTTCATGGCCTGTCTGCCATTGAACACGGGTCATCCTGGCTGCCAGTGGCCGTCTAATTCAGAAACCGACCAGGACAGCATGTCAGCTGCTTGGCAGAGTGAATGCAGGACATTATCTTTCCGAGGCGTGCTAGTTGGTAGGCAGGCCAGACCCAAAATATGCCAGGCGGGGACACCGTAATCTTGGAGGAGGAAATTATACAAGTGTGGTCATAATATAAAAATGGCTAGAGCGAACCCGGGCTCCAGAAATATATCACATTAAAGTTTGAAACGAAGTCGCAATGAACAGCTTTAAATATAAAATTAAAAGGGTACTTTTAAAAGGGTTCCTCGCCCGGGTAGGGGCGGGGGGTGGTTGCCACCCCCCCCCCCCTCGGTTTTTCTGGAATAACTCGCGTAATTTCCAATCGATTGCGATGAAACTTTCAGTACCCTACTTTTGAGAGAGAGAAAACAAATCCACATACTCTGAAAATTTTGCATTTCTAACCCACATGACCCGTGACCTATGGACCTGTTTCTCAAGGTCATGTCAGGCGCAACTGGCGTCCCGTAGTATCAATGCTTATAACTTGTGCAGTTTCCGAGTGTTTGTTGTTCAGGAGCTATGCACAGGTGTTTCCAGGTGACAGTTGTAGTTTCCACTGATATTGTGACCTCAATTGACCTTTGCAGAGGTCAACTGAGGTCATTGACCTCCGATGACCTCATATTACTTTTTGGGCTTCTGGCGGTTTCTAGGACATTTTGTGACGCTGATTTCGAATTTGGGATCCATTTTACATAATTATATGTTCCACTGGGGTCATACGCTTCCACAGGTCAACCGAGGTCACTGACCTCAGATGACCTGACATGACACTTATGTTTATATTGTATTTGACTTCACCTGTAAGTGGAGGCATTCTCTGTTGGTGATAGAACGAATAAATAAATAAATAAATAAATGACCTTTTTGGAATTTTGCAGTTTTTAGGGCATTTTGTGACGCTGATTACGAATTTGGCACCCATTAAGCATTATGATATACTCATTCACGATTCTAGCTCGATAAAATTCAATGTATACGCATTTGCAATTTGTATGACTTTTGTATATATATATATATATATATTTTATAATATGATGCCACCGTTGATGGCACCGTTCATATAAAATGGCACCGTTGAAAAACACCACCACCATATCAGTATTTTGCTGACTGTTAATCAAATGGAATTTATGACAGAATATTGATTAGAGTTAAAACCAAATATTAATGCAGTTTGTTTATTCTCCGAGGTAAAACAATTAGGGTTTCGATACATGTTAAATAGCTTTACTATACCTAAGAGTATGGTTATAACTTGCATTGAAAATGCTATCCTACAGACTATGCAAGGAACATTTTATTCGAATATCCTGGTTTTCTCGCCATACTTGCATAACGTTTCAGAACTCTGAGTTCATAACATGAGGGCAACCTGAACTCAGCGGTGTTGAATTTCCAAAACGATTGGAGGACCGAACAGGGGTGGATCCAAGGGGGCCCCATCAGCGCCATGGCTTCACCAAAACGACTGAAATCGGCTGAAAATTAACACATTTTTATTGTAAAAGAAAATCTAGGCAACTTGTACAAATGAGAGTTTGTTTTAAAGCGGTTCCTAATTAAAAAGAAACACAAAGCTCATAAGTTTTATAATTATGTCGGACGGCCCCTTACCTTAACCCGCGCCCAGCTGGGGGGAGGGGGGGGGGAGGGCAGAATCTGACCCATCCCGGATGTTCTCAATAACATCAAAACTCTGCTAGATATCGACGTAAAACTTTTAATAACTTATGCTGTATCCATTCTACGTCTTCTCACCAAATTTAAATACAATTAATGCAGATCTTTGGGAGATAATGATGTTTTAATGACGTCATGTCATGCTATTTTTGGTGGAAAAATTATAAATGTTTGACAAATTGAGTTTTTATACGAATTGCAAATTAAGATGTCAAAAGAAAGGAAATACAATTATCTTCAAAATGGCTATCTCGGATTTCCGAAAATTTTATATTTTGACCCCCAAAAAATAAAATACAACTTATTGTCTCGGGAAAAAATCCCACAAAATCCTTTTGCCAAGATATTCAAAATTCTACCAAGATATTACAAAACGGAATCTCATTGAGAGCTTTCGATTGCCGCCTTGTGCGTCTCGCTGCGGTTATTGGTTCGGAAGAAAACGAGGGGGCAGAATCTGCCCCCCAGTTTTCGGCTGAATACCCCAGCGCGCTGGGGTGTCCCCCTCCCCCTAAATTTGATATGGTAAGGTTCATGAGTTAAGTCTAATTATCAAATTTATGGAAACACATGTGTATAGTGCCGTGATTATTTATGAGGGTAATAATGCAGGCCTGGCATTTCCGTTGAAATCACGGCCTTATACAAATGTGTTTCCATAAATTTGATAATTAAACCTAACTCATGAACCTTAGCCATATCAAATTTAGGGGGAGGGGACACCCCAGCGTGCTGGGGTATTCAGCCGAACACTGGGGGGGGCAGATTCTGCCCCCCTCGTTTTCTTCCGAACCATTAACCGCAGCGAGACGCACAATGCGGCAATCAAAAGCTCTCAATGAGATTCCGTTTTTGTAAATATCTTGGTAGAGTTTTGAATATCTTGGCAAAATGATTCTGTGGGATCTTTTTCCCGAGACAATAAGTTTTATTTTATTTTGGGGGGTCAAAAACCCAAATTTTCGGAAATCCGAGATAGCCATTTTGAAGAGAATTTTGTTTCCTTTCTTTTGACCTATTTATTTGCAATTCCCATCAAAACTCGGGTTTTTCAAACATTTATCATATTTCCACCAAAAATAGCATGGCATGACGTCATTAAAACATCATTATCTCCCAAAGTGCTACATTAATTCCATTGAAATTTAGTGAGAAGACGTAGAATGGATATAGCATAAGTTCTTGAAAGTTTCACGTCGATATCTAGCAGAGTTTTGATGTTACTGAAAACTTCCGGGATGGGGCAGATTCTGGCCCATCCAGCGGGGTGCGGGGTAAGAGGCCGTCCGACATAATTATAAAACTTAACTATAATTACCAGTAACACGTCTTTGTCGGCGAGGACCGAGAGGGCGCGCTCTGGTAAAACTAAATAAGTTGTAGCTAATTAATTTATACGATGAAGCATGCAGCGCTCAGGACGTACTCTCTTTTGGCGGATTCGAGAAAGGAGATCATGAACAATTTAATACAACTTATTTAGCTTTACCAGAGCGCGCCCGCTCGGTCCTCGCCGAAAAAGGCGTTTTACTGGTAATTATAGTTTAGTTTTATAATTATGTCGGACGGCCCCTTAACCCGCGCCCCGCTGGGGGGTGGGGGGACCAGAATCTGCCCCATCCCGGATGTTTTCAGTAACTTGAAAACTATGCTAGATATCGACGTGAAACTTTTAATAACTTATGCTGTATCCATTCTACGTCTTTTCACCAAATTTCAATGAAATTAATATAGCACTTTGGGAGATAATGATGTTTTAATGACGTCATGTCATGCTATTTTTGGTGGAAAAATGAGAAATGTTTGAAAAATCGAGTTTTGATGCGAATTGCAAATAAAGACGTTAAAAGAAAGGAAATAAAATTGTCTTCAAAATGGCTATCTCGGATTTCCAAATATTTGGGTTTTTGACCCCCAAAATCAAAATAAAACGTATTGTCACGGGAAAAAAATCCCACAAAATCATTTTGCCAAGATATAAAAAAAAACGGAATCTCATTGAGAACTTTCGATTGCCGCCTTGTGCGTCTTGCTGCGGTTATTGGTTCGGAAGAAAACGAGGGGGCAGAATATGTCCCCCCAGTGTTCAGCTGAATACCCCAGCACGCTGGGGTATCCCCCTCCCCTAAATTTGATATGGCTAAGGTTCATGAGTTAAGTCTAATTATCAAATTTATGGAAACACATTTGTATAATGCCGTGATTATTTACGAGCGTAATAATGCAGGCCTGGCATTTCCGTTGAATAGGCCAGACGTTGCGTCAATATATGCAGTGGTTTAGTGCACGATGGAAACCGCGCTAATACACAGCTTAGACTTCACCCGATTAGACTAAATTGATATAGTACGTTGGGAGACAATGACGTTTTAATGACGTCATGTCATGCAATTTTTGGTGGAAAAACGACAAATGTTTGAAAAACCGTAGAAAATAGAGTTTTGATGAAAATTGCAAATGAAAAACGTCAAAAGAAAGAAAATTGCATTTTCTTTCAAATGGATATCTCTGATTATTTGACATTTTTGTTTTTTTACTTTTAAATAATTCAAATATTTGTTTTCGGGATTTTTTACATTTGTTTTTTGTTTTTGAAGATATTAAAAAAAAACGGAATACACATTAGGGAAACATATGGAATATGGTTATTGTTATTGAAGATTGTTTGTTAGCCATTTCTGACGAAATATTACGGAAATTGGATTGCTTTTGGATGTATGTTAGGAGAGTTTTTGAGACTTTCATGCCATATAAAATGCAACCAATAAATGGTTACCAAATGACTAATCCCAGCCACTTTTATGTAGATATGTTGACTCCCGTTTTTCACAATCTAAGTCCGCCATTGACAAAAACTTGTTTTCAATATTGACATGATTATAATATATATAATATTGGCATTGCTCAAATCCTTTCGATTGTGCCCTTTTTGTCAATATAGCACCCGTACTTTGGAAGTTATTAGGTTATGACCGATCCGACATCAAATAGGAACAGTGTGCAGCGGGGTGCGGGTTAAACCAACGTTTTTGGCCGGTTTGGAGTCGCCAGTAGGACCGGGCCTTAATTGGAGCCCTTACACAGACACACAACAATAGTAGCTGCTTAATTATGTTGTGAGGCGATTCATTTCCGAATATATATAAAAAATAGGCGAAAATAAAAGAAAGTTAATCGGTACACTCCTTGATTCTTCATGATTTTTTCATTTTACTCAGGAGGTACAGATCTGACCCAAACAGTATCCCTTAGAAGGAAAACGATAACCCTTCGAATCGAAAACGAAGCACCGAAACTAAAGGTAGTTGTAACAACGTCTTTAGCCGGTTAGTATGTATGTGCAAGTCATCTCCCAAACTACGCTTAGACATTGAACGTTTTCTTTTACTTTCCAATGATGCTGATGGCATGGCGACCCCTGAATTCAACATTATTGACCAAATCCAAAAATAGAGGTCATCGAACCAGTTCATTTTTCGAGAGCTTTCGATTGTTTCTCCGTTTTTTCTTAGCTATAATAGCTTCCTACAGATATTTGGCAGATATTTGGGAAGATATTTGGGTGTATCTGGGACAGATGCCATATTGATATGTAGCCAAACCTTACTTTTGATGGCCTGGCTTCAGAGACCTAACTATTGTTACCCAAATCAATAAGGAAGACTGAATTAAGTCCCATATGAACTTCGCCGACCTTTCCAATTGCACTGGTAGCTTCTCGATATGTTAGGTCTACTGGAAAAAAGTTCAAGGAGGGTGTTCATTGCCCAAGCACCCCTCCCCTAGCAATGCGTGGAAATCTCAGACTCAGAAACCCAGCCAGTGGCGGGTCCTGACCTGCAAAATGGTGAATCAACAGATTCGACTTACTCCCGTCTTGGTGTCCACCCGTCGGGTCCATTCGGCCCATTTAACGGCCAGGGCTCGCTTCCCCAGCCAATATGCAAGACCGGTACACGAACCAGGTATGTTCTGGACTCTGCAGAACATCTATGTTGCATTTATATGGGTATGTTTAACTACGTTCTATTAAACAAAAACTAGGCATTATAAACCTAGCACATAATCTGGATATGTTCTGAAGTCCAGAATATACCCAGTTTGTGACCAAACTTGCATCTCAGTCGAAGCACACAGCGGCAGCGAACCCTGATCGTTATCAGGACCCGACGGGCTAACCACAAGACGGGGACAAGCCGAGCCCGTTGATTCACCATTTTACAAGTCTGGGCGGATCCAAAGAGGGGGGGGGGGGGGGGTATGGAGCCATGTCCCCCTTAAAACTCGAAGGGGCCGCCATAGATGGAGTGAGCCCATAGCCGATCGCAGTTGCTCGAAACCAATTTCGCCCCGTTTTCGCACAAAGCACAGGTAGATTTGTAAGCCACAGGAATTCCCGACAGCAATAATGTTAGCGACGCAATGAGGCAATAGGCCAGTGTTTAGAACCTGTGTGTCTATAAAATCCCCATTCTAGTGTGTAAAGGCCCATTCTAGTCTTAATTCAGTCTTAAGAGGGCCCACACCACCATTCAGAGACCCACACTGACCTACGGAGGGCTCGAGGGCCCATTCTGACCTCGAGGGCCCATTCTGACCTACAGGACCTTCTCTGACTTCCAGAGGGACCCTAGCTTGCGCAGAGGGTCTCTTTGTTTTCCAAAGTGCCCCATCTGGCTTCCAGGGGGCCTACTCTGACCTCCAAAGGACTTACTCTGGCCTCCAGAACACCCGCTCTGACCTCCAGAGGGACTCCGTCCTCAAGAGGATCCACTTTCACCTCCAGAGGGCCCACTCTGACCCCTAAGAGGGCCCCTCTGGCCTCCACCTCCAGAGGACGCACTCTGGTCTCCACCTCCAGATGGCGAACTCTGACATCCAGAGGGCCCACTCTGGTCTATAGAAGACCCACTTTGGCTTCCAGAAGACCCATTCTGGCTGGAGAGAGCGAATTCTGGTTCGTAGAGGGCCATGTTGGCAAAAGGGTCCATTCTGGGCTATATTTGCCTTAAAGGTCGAAAGAGCCCACCAAAGCTTGAGGAGCCCACCAAAGCTTGAGGGGGCCCACCAAAGCCCGAGGGGGACCACTTTGCCGCATGCCGGCTCTTCGACCGAATCCTGGATACCCCACTGGACCCAACCAAGCTAAATTACTCGAATTTGACGAAAGGTTTTCAATGTACGTGTCTAACGCCGTCACTCTACCGTTGAAAAGTTCCAAGCCATGTTCATGAGCACGTGGAAATAACCCCTCACGCCCGATACTCAACACAGGTTATTTACACGTGCAAACTCAAATCGGTGCTAACGCTTGGACACGGCTTCCAAATCAATGCTGCATGATCGAAGGAGAAGACAAAGAACTAACAAACTTCACAGAAGAGAGAAGCATTGCTTCGTCGATATTCCCCGGTTTCGTCGTGTGATGCGACGATGGTGGATTAGGTAGAAGATAAAACTAAAGAATCGATCAGAAGCTTGGTTTTCCATGGATAACCGTGGATGAAACCTGTATGTGTCAGGAAATCAGAGGCGAGAACCAAAGGCGGATCCAGAACGGATTTTTTTTTTTGGGGGGGGGGGCAAATCCCAAGAAGTCTTACACAATTCCAGGTAACTCAATAACTCAATGACACAGTTCCAAAACTCATCAGATTTCGCTTTTTATGCATGCATAGATGATTTAGAAAAAAAATCTTCGGTAAAAGTTGCTTATACTTTTATTTCTATTAGCAAATGTGTCAATTTTGTCCGATTTCAGGCGGTTTGGGGTATTTGGCTTCTTTGGCCCTTTCCTTGGTTCCGCCAGTGGCCAGAAAACATTGGGTAGCGGCGAGGGCACCTTTGAGGGGCCGAACTCAACAATGGGGGGGGGGCCACCCCAAAAGTATATAAATCGCCACCTAAGACTGAACCTGACATCTTTGTCCGCTGCCTTTCAATGCAGCAGCGCTAGCTGTCTGTTCCGCTGAACACAGGAACAATGCGGTACAGTCTACCAGTTCGTTTTTCGTACGCTGACACTGGGCACTGGGCAGCATCGTCTGTAAGCCGATGTGTGTGGACTGTGAGTAGACAGAAATACTAAATTGTGCCTGCCGCCATGTTTGACCACGTCTGCAACTATGAATCAGCTTATCTCTGGAAGCGTCGACAGTTCGACTTCAGACCGAGTCTGGCTTTGTTTTCTCTTGCTCCACGGTTCCCAATCATGTCTGCCTCTCCCCGTCTGCCTGTGCTCGTCCCGTCCGTATTTGACCTGTCTACTTCTTCCTGTGCATTGTGCAGCCCTGACCAGCTATGCGTGGCCCCCGGACCCGGTCCTCCTCTATCTGAGGGGCGTCACCACCGTCTAATTGGACCACGTCCGGCATCCGTCGCGCCCCTTCCCCTCACTCACTCTCCCACAGCCCTGGACGGCCGCTGCCCGCCGTCAAACGGCTTATTGAATTTCCGCCTGGCCCCGGGAATAACTCTTTCACATATTTGGGCAGTTTAAGCCGGTTGATTGGATTTTGCCGGTTATTAAAATGTCGAGCCGCGCGTCACAGCTTTTAGAGCGCGCTGTGGTGGAAGAAATGAGATGGGTGCGGCCCGCCGTCTCGGCATTGAGGAAAGGTTGGGGAATTGTAGTTTCCTTATCACAGGGAACCCAATATTTCCAATGGGTTTTCTAGGGAAATCTAATTAGTACTGCTATGACAACACTATGCCTTTTCATAAGACATAACAGAACGGGCCGTTTTCTTTTTCTTGGAACATTAAAAACAAATATGTTGCAAATCCTATATCACCCTCCAGCTCCCATTTGCACATTAAAATAAAAAGCAAACGATCATAAGTATCGCAACACAAGGATAACATCATATGCTCTTAAGAGATGAAAAAAGATCATAAGGATTATGCAAAAAGATCTTGAGATCTTGAGAGGAATAGCAAAGGGCCATCACCACCGTGTTCAAGAAGAGCTCAGCCATTACTAATTATCCACGGAAAGGCAGCATCCGAGTCTTGGCAACAGGCAACGGTACGCTGCATCTGTGCTGAGAGACGCCCTGTAGTTACACAATGCAGAACACTCGTGAGCTATGACGTGTGGTCCGCTGTTGCAGTCGGTCCAGCCACGTGTTGTGACGTGTGAACCCCTGTTACTGAGGGCTATAATGACGTGTGGTCCCCAAATGCAGAGGGTACAGACTGACGTGTGGTCCCCAGCTGCAGAGGCTCCAACTGACGTGTGGTCCCCAGCTGCAGAGGGTCCATACTGACGTGTGGTCCCCAGCTGCAGAGGCTCCAGACTGACGTGTAGTCCCCAGCTGCAGAGGGTCCATACTGACGTGTGGTCCCCAGCTGCAGAGGCTCAAGACTGACGTGTGGTCCCCAGCTGCAGAGGCTCCAGACTGACGTGTGGTCCCCAGCTGCAGAGGCTCCAACTGACGTGTGGTCCCCAGCTGCAGAGGCTCAAGACTGACGTGTGGTCCCCAGCTGCAGAGGCTCCAGACTGACGTGTGGTCCCCAGCTGCAGAGGGTCCAGACTGACGTGTGGTCCCCAGCTGCAGAGGGACCAGACCGACGTGTGGTCCCCAGCTGCAGAGGGACCAGACTGACGTGTGGTCCCCAGCTGCAGAGGGTCCAGACTGACGTGTGGTGCCCAGCTGCAGAGAGTCCAGACTGACGTGTGGTCCCCAGCTGCAGAGGGTACAGACTGACGTGTGGTCCCCAGCTGCAGAGGGTCCAGACTGACGTGTGGTCCCCAGCTGCAGAGGGTCCAGACTGACGTGTGGTCCCCAGCTGCAGAGGCTCCATACTGACGTGTGGTCCCCAGCTGCAGAGGGACCAGACTGACGTGTGGTCTCCAGCTGCAGAGGGTCCAGACTGACGTGTGGTCCCCAGCTGTAGAGGGACCAGACTGACGTGTGGTCCCCAGCTGCAGAGGGTCCAGACTGACGTGTGGTCCCCAGCTGCAGAGGGACCAGACTGACGTGTGGTCCACAGCTGCAGAGGGTCCAGGACTGACGTGTGGTCCCCAGCTGCAGAGGGTCCAGACTGACGTGTGGTCCCCAGCTGCAGAGGGGCCAGACTGACGTGTGGTCCACAGCTGCAGAGGATCCAGGACTGACGTGTGGTCCCCAGCTGCAGAGAGTCCAGACTGACGTGTGGTCCCCAGCTGCAGAGGGTACATACTGACGTGTGGTCCCCAGCTGCAGAGGGTCCAGACTGACGTGTGTTGCCTCTGTTGCAGAGGGTGCAGACTGACGTGTGTTGCCTCTGTTGCAGAGGGTTCAGCCGCTCAGACATGAACAGCCGGTCTGAGGCTGGCTGTGTCACATGGAGGTCATCAGGGTCGTTGTCATCGGCGCGCCACAGGTCGGCAAGTCGACCCTGGTCAAGGTAACTTATTAGGACCCTGGTAAGGACACTACCAGCCCGCGCCGCAGCCGCGGCGGTCCAGTACCGCCCAGACCGGCCCGAGGCGGCCGGGCGGCTGTAAAACGCCACACAATGGCCGGCCGGCGGGTGGGATTCGATAGTGATGACGTCAGATAATAGTCCGGCACGGTCCGGTGACGTAGCGGGCGATATAAGTCTGGTCAGACAATGGATAACATATAGGAGTGACACAAAGTTCGATCCCACAGCACAATCACTGTCTGTCGTTATTTCAGTCAGGCACTTCTTGAGATTGACACCGTCAAGCGAGGCAATATGTTATATTTACATTGCAACGTCATTCGCCTTCGAAGGCTTGTGGACTGACATTATCATGCTATGGATTTCATAGTAACCCACTAGCCATATACAATATAAACAATATAAGATGCAAATGTTTTGGAATTTGTCACGGTTCAAAGGTCTCACATCATCAAAGGTCAACATCACTCATATTGCACTCGTTAGTAGGCTTAAGGCGAATATTAACAGTATTTTGGCATTAACAAAGTGTCAGCTTATAGTTTTTGTCTTGTTTCCTCAAACACAGCACAACAGTATCAGAGTTATTCTGCTTTTCTTGAAGCCTACAGCAGATCTGAAAAGCGGTCACATGAAACATAAAAGAACAGACACGGAAACGACTGCAACTTTTCAGCGGTAATCCACAACGGCCAGTTTTCTTTTAGTATACTTATTTTAGTATTCTAACTTCTTTTAGTATTCTAGGACGGTATAACTAATTCCAAAACTGGAAGGGGAAGCCAGCCAAATTTTGATGAGTGACCTCATCACCACGATTTTTAAATACGTTGCTAATCCCTTGTTTACAATCTACCACGCCCCTGCTCCGTCGTATTTTGCTACCAAAGCGTCAGAAGATTGGTTGCGAAGAGGAAACACGGCCCAGAATGTCACTGGCGGATCCAGCCTCTCTCCGTGGGGGGGGGGGGGATCTTTTTGTGGCAAAAAGGTACCCCATTTTTTTCTCCGCGGATCTGGCAGGTCACCTTATTTTGGTATTCGAGCTTAAGAAATTCACTTTTCAAATTCACACAAATTGATTTTGTTTTGTTTTTTTCTCCGAAAAAAAAACAGTTTCTATTTTTGGGATAAAAAACAAAAAAAAAATCGCAAATCCGAGATTGCCGTTGTGAAGAGAATGTAATTTCCTTTCTTTTGACGTTTTTTATTTGCAATTTGCTTCAAAACTCTATTTTCTACGATTGTTCGAACATTTATCGTCTTCCACCAAAAATGGCATGACATGGCGTCATTAAAACGGCATTATCTCCCAAAATACTACATCAATTTCATTGGAATATGGTGAGAAGGCGTAGAATTGATGCAGCATAAGGTACTGCAAGTTTGATGCTGATATCTATCATAGTGTTCAAGTTATTGAGAAAATCCGGGAGGGGGGGGGGCAGATTCTTCCCCCAGCGGGGCGCGGGTTAAGTGTCACCGGGGCTGCTTGAATTACATTAGGTGCGCTGTTTTGTCTATTATTACAAGAAAGGGATACATACAAACTTCAAATTAAATCACTCGAGAGAAGATTTTTCTTTTTCTGTAAACACTGCTGGACCTCACTGACCTCAGACAGCGTGACAACCTCAGCGGATCAGGATTGCAAGCTGACGCAATCTACATTGATTATTCTTCCGCCCTTACGATTGTGAGTCATAGTCTACTTTTACACAAGCTCAAGTGCTCTTTTAACATCTCAGGTCTTGCGCTCAGCTGGCTTGAGTCTTACCTAAGCCAACGATCCCAGCGAGTCATTCTCGATGGGAAACATTCTGACTGGGCTCCCGTACTATCCGGGGTCCCGGAAGGCAGCATTTTAGGCCCTATTCTGTTCACCTGTTACATCGCTGACCTTCCTAATCACATAAAAACATCGTGCCTGTCTTATGCAGACGATATCAAAATTGTCAACCGAATCAGTTCCCCAGAGGACGCTCATTCCCTCCAGGCCGATTTAGACCGCCTCAGTTTGTGGTCCAAAACTTGGCGTTTGAAACTCAACCCAGCTAAGTGCAAGACGATCACTTTTACCCTGCGCTCATCACCTCATCGTACCTCATCGTATCGTACGTGCTGGACGGCCACCAGCTTGAGCGATGTGTGCGCGTGCGTGACCTTGGCGTCACGTCATTTTAGACGCCAAGCTTACATTTGCGGACCACGTTGACGCCACTGTCGCTAAGGCCAACCGCATGCTTGGCCTGCTAATTAGAAGCATGCAGATGTCTGCTGGCACACAACAAACGCGCCTTTGACCATGCCACAGCCCTCGCCGCTACAAGGCCCATGTAAGATCCGTACGGAATACGGTAGCGTAATCTGGTCAGGCGCTGCGGTCACCCATATACGCCGGCTGGAGCGTCTTCAACACAGTTTCCTGATGTGGCTGGGATCTAAAACCCAAGCAGCGTGCCCACCACTTGATTATGTGTCATTGCTCGAGCTGTTTGGCTGCGCATCGGTCAGGTCACGTTTCGTTCGGTCCGATCTAATGTTCATGCGCTCAGTATTCAGCGGCCACTAGACTGCCCTGATATTGTGGCAACGTTCCCGCTGTCAGCACCAAGCCGATGTACGCGGCGCCCCGAGCTCTTTCATGTACTCTCGTGGAAGAGTTGACTCTGTAAAGAGGGACTTCTTTATTCGTCTCCCGCATCTCTTTAACTCGCTCACACACAGCAGCCCCTCAGACGGATTTATTTATGCCGTCTCCGTACCCTTAGGTGTCTGATATCACGAAGTTCGCTGATGTTCAGGGTACATACTTGAGTTAAGATCGCTGCTGTTAGCCTAGATCACGGTCCCGTGATCGGTCATTGGCTTTAAGTTGCACTTGTCTATTTTAGGTCTTTTGCCTGTACCAGCACTATATTTAGACGTTTATATTTACTTTTACCGTCGCTTTTATGTTATTGCCTATTGTTAGGTTTTTGCCTGTATCAGCGCTTTATTTACACGTT
>JAXIVJ010001816.1:0-27500 GCA_036785665.1 Chirona hameri
ATATATATATATATATATATATATATATATATATATATATATATAATATATATATATATATTATATATATATATATATATATATATATATATATATATATATATATATATATATATATATATATATATATATATATATATATATATATATATATATATATATATATATATATATATATATATATATATATATATATATATATATATATATATATATATATATATATATATATATATATATATATATATATATATATATATATATATATATATATTCTTCTTCTTCTTTTTTTTTCTTTTTGGGGGGAATCAAAATGTTATTTCGTACTGCACCACCGAATGGCATATACTTCGCTTTCTCCAGGCTTCGTTCAACGCACATAATTTAAACCTAGCTCACAAATGAAATAGTGCCAGCTTTAAAGTATTTCATTTGATTTCAGGCACTCCCTCATTTCAACTCCTTTCCATTGCGATGATACTCTGTTTCGTTTGGTTTGAGATGAGCGACGATCTCGACCGCAAACCTCTTCCAGACATAGACACGTCGCCTTCAGTAAACTGTGCTGTTAAACCCAGTTTCGTTTTGTACAGGTCCACAGCCATTCACGGCCCATTAGAAGACTCGTCCCTCTGCACTGTCCCTCCCGAATCGGGCCAAATGTACCAGTCATTTTGTTGACATTTTGATTTGTTTCCAGGAGTAAGACTCTACCAAATGTTTGAATTCATTCCAAAAATATCCGTACGCGTGCTCAGTCATATCTGCCAGCTTCAGCTTTGTTGACTGAGTTCAGTCAGCAGTCGTTGTCAGTTATCTGACCTGGGGAGGGGACTGGTGATCACTTGTTTCACTCAGACCCCCCCCCTCCCCCCAGACGGCTCTGACACATCCCAGACGTGACACACCGACGGGATTTTCCCCGTCTGGTGGAACGTCTGCTGTTCCTTCCTTATAGACCCATGGCGGGACGAATCACCTCACAAGGATAGCGTGGTGTGGTGGGGATCTGACCTCCTTCCTTATAGACCCATGGCAGGACGAATCACCGTCGCAAGGATAGCGTGGTGTGGTGGGGATCTGACCTCCTTCCTTATAGACCCATGGCGGGACGAATCACCGTCGCAAGGATAGCGTGGTGTGGTGGGGATCTGGCCTCCTTCCTTATAGACCCATGGCGGGACGAATCACCTCACAAGGATAGCGTGGTGTGGTGGGGATCTGACCTCCTTCCTTATAGACCCATGGCGGGACGAATCACCTCACAAGGATAGCGTGGTGTGGTGGGGATCTGACCTCCTTCCTTATAGACCCATGGCGGGACGAATCACCTCACAAGGATAGCGTGGTGTGGTAGGGATCTGACCTCCTTCCTTATAGACCCATGGCGGGACGAATCACCTCACAAGGATAGCGTGGTGTGGTGGGGATCTGACCTCCTTCCTTATAGACCCATGGCGGGACGAATCACCTCACAAGGATAGCGTGGTGTGGTGGGGATCTGACCTCCTTCCTTATAGACCCATGGCGGGACGAATCACCGTCGCAAGGATAGCGTGGTGTGGTGGGGATCTGGCCTCCTTCCTTATAGACCCATGGCGGGACGAATCACCTCACAAGGATAGCGTGGTGTGGTGGGGATCTGGCCTCCCTCCTTATAGACCCATGGCGGGACGAATCACCTAACAAGGATAGCGTGGTGTGGTGGGGATCTGACCTCCTTACTTATAGACCCATGGCGGGACGAATCATCGTCGCAAGGATAGCGTGGTGTGGTGGGGATCTGGCCTCCTTCCTTATAGACCCATGGCGGGACGAATCACCTCACAAGGATAGCGTGGTGTGGTGGGGATCTGGCCTCCTTCCGTATAGACCCATGGCGGGACGAATCACCTCACAAGGATAGCGTGGTGTGGTGGGGATATGGCCTCCTTCCTTATAGGCCCATGGCGGGACGAATCACCTCACAAGGATAGCGTGGTGTGGTGGGGATCTGGCCTCCTTCCTTATAGACCCATGGCGGGACGAATCA
Organism: Chirona hameri; assembly: GCA_036785665.1. Classification (NCBI taxonomy): domain Eukaryota; kingdom Metazoa; phylum Arthropoda; class Thecostraca; order Balanomorpha; family Balanidae; genus Chirona; species Chirona hameri. Next base: position 2,033 of record JAXIVJ010001816.1, read on the forward strand.
CCGTCGCAAGGATAGCGTGGTGTGGTGGGGATCTGACCTCCTTCCTTATAGGCCCATGGCGGGACGAATCACCTCACAAGGATAGCGTGGTGTGGTGGGGATCTGGCCTCATTCCTTATAGGCCCATGGCGGGACGAATCACCTCACAAGGATAGCGTGGTGTGGTGGGGATCTGGCCTCCTTCCTTATAGACCCATGGCGGGACGAATCACCGTCGCAAGGATAGCGTGGTGTGGTGGGGATCTGACCTCCTTCCTTATAGGTCCATGGCGGGACGAATCACCTCACAAGGATAGCGTGGTGTGGGTGGGGATCTGGCCTCCTTCCTTATAGGCCCATGGCGGGACGAATCACCTCACAAGGATAGCGTGGTGTGGTGGGGATCTGGCCTCCTTCCTTATAGGCCCATGGCGGGGCGAATCACCTCACAAGGATAGCGTGGTGTGGTGGGGATCTGGCCTCCTTCCTTATAGGCCCATGGCGGTACGAATCACCGTCGCAAGGATAGCGTGGTGTGGTGGGGATCTGGCCTCCTTCCTTATAGACCCATGGCGGGACGAATCACCTCACAAGGATAGGGTGGTGTGGTGGGGTCTGGCCTCCTTCCTTATAGACCCATGGCGGGACGAATAACCTCACAAGGATAGCGTGGTGTGGTGGGGATCTGGCCTCCTTCCTTATAGGCCCATGGCGGGACGAATCACCGTCGCAAGGATAGCGTGGTGTGGTGGGGATCTGACCTCCTTCCTTACAGGCCCATGGCGGGACGAATCACCTCACAAGGATAGCGTGGTGTGGTGGGGATCTGGCTTCCTTCCTTATAGGCCCATGGCGGGACAAATCACCTCACAAGGATAGCGTGGTGTGGTGGGGATCTGGCCTCCTTCCTTATAAGCCCATGGCGGGACGAATCACCGTCGCAAGGATAGCGTGGTGTGGTGGGGATCTGGCCTCCTTCCTTATAGGCCCATGGCGGGACGAATCACCTCACAAGGATAGCGTGGTGTGGTGGGGATCTGACCTCCTTCCTTATAGGCCCATGGCGGGACGAATCACCTCACAAGGATAGCGTGGTGTGGTGGGGATCTGACCTCCTTCCTTATAGGCCCATGGCGGGACGAATCACCTCACAAGGATAGGGCGGTGTGGTGGGGATCTGGCCTCCTTCCTTATAGGCACATGGCGGGACGAATCACCTCACAAGGATAGCGTGGTGTGGTGGGGATCTGACCTCCTTCCTTATAGGCCCATGGCGGGACGAATCACCTCACAAGGATAGCGTGGTGTGGTGGGGATCTGACCTCCTTCCTTATAGACCCATGGCGGGACGAATCACCTCACAAGGATAGGGTGGTGTGGTGGGGATCTGGCCTCCTTCCTTATAGACCCATGGCGGGACGAATCACCTCACAAGGATAGCGTGGTGTGGTGGGGATCTGGCCTCCTTCCTTATAGGCCCATGGCGGGACGAATCACCTCACAAGGATAGCGTGGTGTGGTGGGGATCTGGCCTCCTTCCTTATAGACCCATGGCGGGACGAATCACCTCACAAGGATAGCGTGGTGTGGTGGGGATCTGGCCTCCTTCCTTACAGGCCCATGGCGGGACGAATCACCGTCGCAAGGATAGCGTGATGTGGTGGGGATCTGGCCTCCTTCCTTATAGACCCATGGCGGGACGAATCACCTCACAAGGATAGCGTGGTGTGGTGGGGATCTGGCCTCCTTCCTTATAGGCCCATGGCGGGACGAATCACCTCACAAGGATAGCGTGGTGTGGTGGGGATCTGACCTCCTTCCTTATAGACCCATGGCGGGACGAATCACCTCACAAGGATAGCGTGATGTGGTGGGGATCTCACCTCCTTCCTTATAGGCCCATGGCGGGACGAATCACCTCACAAGGATAGCGTGGTGTGGTGGGGATCTGACCTCCTTCCTTATAGGCTCATGGCGGGACGAATCACCTCACAAGGATAGGGCGGTGTGGTGGGGATCTGGCCTCCTTCCTTATAGGCCCATGGCGGGACGAATCACCTCACAAGGATAGCGTGGTGTGGTGGGGATCTGACCCCCTTCCTTATAGGCCCATGGCGGGACGAATCACCTCACAAGGATAGCGTGGTGTGGTGGGGATCTGACCTCCTTCCTTATAGACCCATGGTGGGACGAATCACCTCACAAGGATAGGGTGGTGTGGTGGGGATCTGGCCTCCTTCCTTATAGACCCATGGCGGGACGAATCACCTCACAAGGATAGCGTAGTGTGGTGGGGATCTGGCCTCCTTCCTTATAGGCCCATGGCGGGACGAATCACCTCACAAGGATAGCGTGGTGTGGTGGGGATCTGGCCTCCTTCCTTATAGACCCATGGCGGGACGAATCACCTCACAAGGATAGCGTGGTGTGGTGGGGATCTGGCCTCCTTCCTTACAGGCCCATGGCAGGACGAATCACCGTCGCAAGGATAGCGTGATGTGGTGGGGATCTGGCCTCCTTCCTTATAGACCCATGGCGGGACGAATCACCTCACAAGGATAGCGTGGTGTGGTGGGGATCTGGCCTCCTTCCTTATAGGCCCATGGCGGGACGAATCACCTCACAAGGATAGCGTGGTGTGGTGGGGATCTGACCTCCTTCCTTATAGACCCATGGCGGGACGAATCACCTCACAAGGATAGCGTGATGTGGTGGGGATCTGGCCTCCTTCCTTATAGACCCATGGCGGGACGAATCACCTCACAAGGATAGCGTGGTGTGGTGGGGATCTGGCCTCCTTCCTTATAAACCCATGGCGGGACGAATCACCTCACAAGGATAGCGTGGTGTGGTGGGGATCTGACCTCCTTCCTTATAGACCCATGGCGGGACGAATCACCTCACAAGGATAGGGTGGTGTGGTGGGGATCTGGCCTCCTTCCTTATAGACCCATGGCGGGACGAATCACCTCACAAGGATAGCGTGGTGTGGTGGGGATCTGACCTCCTTCCTTATAGACCCATGGCGGGACGAATCACCGTCGCAAGGATAGAGTGGTGTGGTGGGGATCTGGCCTCCTTCCTTATAGACCCATGGCGGGACGAATCACCTCACAAGGATAGCGTGGTGTGGTGGGGATCTGACCTCCTTCCTTACAGGCCCATGGCGGGACAAATCACCGTCGCAAGGATAGCGTGGTGTGGTGGGGATCTGGCCTCCTTCCCTATAGACCCATGGCGGGACGAATCACCTCACAAGGATAGCGTGATGTGGTGGGGATCTGACCTCCTTCCTTATAGACCCATGGCGGGACGAATCACCTCACAAGGATAGCGTGGTGTGGTGGGGATCTGGCCTCCTTCCTTACAGGCCCATGGCGGGACGAATCACCTCACAAGGATAGCGTGGTGTGGTGGGGATCTGGCCTCCTTCCTTATAGGCCCATGGCGGGACGAATCACCTCACAAGGAAAGCGTGGTGTGGTGGGGATCTGGCCTCCTTCCTTACAGGCCCATGGCGGGACGAATCACCTCACAAGGATAGCGTGGTGTGGTGGGGATCTGGCCTCCTTCCTTATAGGCCCATGGCGGGACGAATCACCTCACAAGGATAGCGTGGTGTGGTGGGGATCTGGCCTCCTTCCTTATAGGCCCATGGCGGGACGAATCACCTCACAAGGATAGCGTGGTGTGGTGGGGATCTGGCCTCCTTCCTTATAGGCCCATGGCGGGACGAATCACCTCACAAGGATAGCGTGGTGTGGTGGGGATCTGGCCTCCTTCCTTATAGACCCATGGCGGGACGAATCACCTCACAAGGATAGCGTGGTGTAGTGGGGATCTGACCTCCTTCTTTATAGGCCCATGGCGGGACGAATCACCTCACAAGGATAGCGTGGTGTGGTGGGGATCTGGCCTCCTTCCTTATAGACCCATGGCGGGACGAATCACCGTCGCAAGGATAGCGTGGTGTGGTGGGGATCTGACCTCCTTCCTTATAGACCCATGGCGGGACGAATCACCTCACAAGGATAGCGTGGTGTGGTGGGGATCTGACCTCCTTCCTTATAGGCCCATGGCGGGACGAATCACCTCACAAGGATAGCGTGGTGTGGTGGGGATCTGGCCTCCTTCCTTATAGACCCATGGCGGGACGAATCACCTCACAAGGATAGCGTGGTGTGGTGGGGATCTGACCTCCTTCCTTATAGACCCATGGCGGGACGAATCACCGTCGCAAGGATAGCGTGGTGTGGTGGGGATCTGACCTCCTTCCTTATAGACCCATGGCGGGACGAATCACCGTCGCAAGGATAGCGTGGTGTGGTGGGGATCTGGCCTCCTTCCTTATAGACCCATGGCGGGACGAATCACCTCACAAGGATAGCGTGGTGTGGTGGGGATCTGGCCTCCTTCCTTATAGGCCCATGGCGGGACGAATCACCTCACAAGGATAGCGTGGTGTGGTGGGGATCTGGCCTCCTTCCTTATAGACCCATGGCGGGATGAATCACCGTCGCAAGGATAGCGTGGTGTGGTGGGGATCTGACCTCCTTCCTTATAGACCCATGGCGGGACGAATCACCGTCGCAAGGATAGCGTGGTGTGGTGGGGATCTGGCCTCCTTCCTTATAGACCCATGGCGGGACGAATCACCTCACAAGGATAGCGTGGTGTGGTGGGGATCTGGCCTCCTACCTTATAGACCCATGGCGGGACGAATCACCGTCGCAAGGATAGCGTGGTGTGGTGGGGATCTGACCTCCTTCCTTATAGGCCCATGGCGGGACGAATCACCTCACAAGGATAGCGTGGTGTGGTGGGGATCTGGCCTCCTTCCTTATAGACCCATGGCGGGACGAATCACCTCACAAGGATAGCGTGGTGTGGTGGGGATCTGACCTCCTTCCTTATAGGCCCATGGCGGGACGAATCACCTCACAAGGATAGCGTGGTGTGGTGGGGATTTGGCCTCCTTCCTTATAGGCCCATGGCGGGACGAATCACCTCACAAGGATAGCGTGGTGTGGTGGGGATCTGGCCTCCTTCCTTATAGACCCATGGCGGGACGAATCACCTCACAAGGATAGCGTGGTGTGGTGGGGATCTGGCCTCCTTCCTTATAGACCCATGGCGGGACTAATCACCTCACAAGGATAGCGTGGTGTGGTGGGGATCTGGCCTCCTTCCTTACAGACCCATGGCGGGACGAATCACCTCACAAGGATAGCATGGTGTGGTGGGGATCTGACCTCCTTCCTTGCAGACCCATGTCGGGACGAATCACCTCACAAGGATAGCGTGGTGTGGTGGGGATCTGACCTCCTTCCTTATAGGCCCATGGCGGGACGAATCACCTCACAAGGATAGCGTGGTGTGGTGGGGATCTGACCTCCTTCCTTATAGGCCCATGGCGGGACGAATCACCTCACAAGGATAGCGTGGTGTGGTGGGGATCTGGCCTCCTTCCTTATAGACCCATGGCGGGACGAATCACCTCACAAGGATAGCGTGGTGTGGTGGGGATCTGACCTCCTTCCTTATAGGCCCATGGCGGGACGAATCACCTCACAAGGATAGCGTGGTGTGGTGGGGATCTGGCCTCCTTCCTTATAGGCCCATGGCGGGACGAATCACCTCACAAGGATAGCGTGGTGTGGTGGGGATCTGACCTCCTTCCTTATAGGCTCATGGCGGGACGAATCACCTCACAAGGATAGAGTGGTGTGGTGGGGATCTGGCCTCCTTCCTTACAGGCCCATGTCGGGACGAATCACCGTCGCAAGGATAGCGTGGTGTGGTGGGGATCTGGCCTCCTTCCTTATAGGCCCATGGCGGGACGAATCACCTCACAAGGATAGCGTGGTGTGGTGGGGATCTGGCCTCCTTCCTTATAGACCCATGGCGGGACGAATCACCTCACAAGGATAGAGTGGTGTGGTGGGGATCTGGCCTCCTTCCTTACAGGCCCATGTCGGGACGAATCACCGTCGCAAGGATAGCGTGGTGTTGTGGGGATCTGGCCTCCTTCCTTATAGGCCCATGGCGGGACGAATCACCTCACAAGGATAGCGTGGTGTAGTGGGGATCTGGCCTCCTTCCTTATAGACCCATGGCGGGACGAATCACCTCACAAGGATAGCGTGGTGTGGTGGGGATCTGGCCTCCTTCCTTATAGACCCATGGCGGGACGAATCACCGTCGCAAGGACAACGTGGTGTGGTGGGGATCTGGCCGTCGAATTGACCATAAGCGCTGGTACGGTCACAAAGCGGAATGAGGATGTGGTTTGGCGGACAAAGTGCCGGGTTTTCCTGGTTGTTATGAGTTATAGATATAAGGCGCAGTTATGGTACAGATATGAACGCTCTGATCAATCGCCAGTGTCATGACTGCCGAGCGCTGTACAGAGAGGAGCTTTGTCTGCTGCTCATGTGCGCTCGGATAAAGCGACCGGCGAAGTGAGGAAGTGACTTATCCGACTGGCAATGATTACATAAGGAATTGGCCATGAAGGCGGTGATGTGGCGCTTCGATAGCGCACGATGAAGGCCATCTTTATAGAGAGGAATGACCGTCACAAATCGCACCTATTCGGCGGCAGACAGTGTCGTTTAGGTAGGCTGTCGTCTCTACTTACATTGAGATCACTCAGAATGTAGGGTAAGCGTTGTCGAGATTGGTAGAGAATAGTAATGGTTACAAGTGAATGCATGGCAGGGACACTAATAGGATATCACACATGCACTAAGAACAAGTTATTTTTGGGGGCATTTTCTATGGCAGGGTGCATATATCCGAAACTGGCACATGTTTGACCATACTTAAGAAGTTGACTCAGATGGACTTTTTCACCAAGATATGCTTAGTTTAGCGTTGACAAGTCTCTTTTGAATGTGCCTACTTGTTGACAAGCGGTACTCTATGCCGTTTTTAGATAAACAAACAAAATAAAAAATTTTAAAACGCTCATATTGACATATATTCACATTTGTTTCAATTAATGGGACTGTACCAAACGGTTTGCATGTTTCGTCAACTCGACATCAACAATTAAATGTAAATTTACGCATTCAAAAATGCAATTAATTACAACTTAAGCCGTCATTGATCTGATAGCAAAAATTAATTTCAGCTAAAAAAAATGCAACAAGATGACATGCAGGGACATCAGATGAAGATGACATTAACTAAAGATGGCATTCTCCCACATGAAAGTGAACACACGTTTCAGATGACACGTTCACAAATAAACTTGTAAAGCGTAGCCTCCTTAATCCCGTTTTTACACTTCAATCAGTAATAAACAACAAGCAACATTTTATCATTTTCATGAAAAGATTTTCAAGGAAAAAAATATAACAAAAAAGATGATAGTGTGCACGAAATTAGCCCCTTAACAAAGCTGATATTTCACTTTGTTTTAGTTTGTTTGCTGCTGAGCGACTTACATAAAACGATGATAGCCATTTACATTTTTTTCTCGATATCAATTTATTTTCTCTAATATTAACCGAACATGAACGGGTAATACAACACCATTCAATAACCTTTGTTAGAAAGAATACCAACTTTATATCATTAGTATTTACTTCATAAAGGTGCACAACGAGATAAATTTTATGTTTTTGTTTGTTTGTTGGCACAGCGGTCAATGAGGGATTATTCAGTGTGGCGTCGCTCCCAAAGATGTTACAAACTGTAATATTTTGCAAAATTATAAAGCAAGTTACATTATCTTGCTAGTTAATTATACTCTTACAATGCATATTCCTTTTTTTGTTCATGCCTCCAACTGTGGATTTTCCTGATTCAGAACTATTTCGGGCTGGCGTCAACACAACTTGGAGTTAACTTTGGAAATAAATGTCTACAAGGCGGTGTTATGGAAGCAAATAACGAAAAGCTATGTTTTCCGTTCAATTTAGGAACACATGGACGCGGCAGACATTGTTTCATGATATATGTTTTCAGCTTTGAATAGCTTTTACGTGTTTGCTGTCTTCTAGAAATATTCTTAGGATGATCGACTGGTAATTTATCTATTGACGATTATGCTAATATTGAGCATCAGGTGACTATATTCGACCGGAAAGGACAGAGGAAACCTGGGCTCTACTCACGGGCAAGAGTGGATACAATAGATAGCCGTATTCCACCAAAACAGACTGAGGTACGCCTCGGCTCTACTAAACGACGAAGATCCGAAGATATAGGTGGACATATTATACCAAAACAGACGGAGATAGATTGGTTCTACTCACGAACGAAGATGTTGGAGACGAGCGTGGCCGGGAGACAGAAGACCACCACCAGGATGTCAGCCACAGCCAGATTCGCGATGAAGTAGTTGGTCGCACTGCGCATGCGCGGACAGCGGCAGACGACGGCGACGACGCACGAGTTGCCTAGCAACCCGACCACGAACACGATCAGGTAGGCGACGCACAGGACGCCGCTGATGGTCAGATCGTGCCGCAGCAGGTCGCCGACAGGCGGCGCCACTGTTCCGTTGCCAAGCGCTGACGTCACAGTGACGTCACTGGCGTTGGAGGCGGCGTCGACCAATAGGCGGGCAGCGTCCGGGACGGGACGCCAGACAGCGGCTGCGCGCGCACCCTCGCGAATTTGGACAGCCTGGCTACGGAGCGTTTCTGCGGGGTCGGAGGACGAGTTGTTCCAGAGGACGGCCGCCATGTTGGACCAGGCGGTGGTGGCAGCCATCTTGGGCCAGGCTGTTGTGGCGGCCGCCATCTTGAACGCAGCTGGATCAGAGGGCTACGCCTGTGGAGAAGGTGGGATCAGTCAAGCACTGATAGACCTGCGTTACTTCGATGTACAGTCGGTCTCATAATGATCTTCCCTTACCATGTTTCTAAAACTCATCTAATTTCACTTCTGTGTACATGTAAAACTGATTAAGAACATGTGGTACCTACCTAGGTAGGTAGGTACCACATGTTCCCTTAAATCAGTCCTTCATGTACACAGAAATTAAATTAGATGAGTTTTAGAAACATGGTAAGGGAAGATCATTATGAGACCGACTGTACATGGCGATGACGGGGCAATGCCAAGACGATGATGAAGATGAGATCAGGTAAGCCCTGATGGGTCCAGCGTTCGACTGGTGGGAATGATGAAGGGTTGTTGGTAAGAGAGTCGAGAATCCTAAAAGAACTGAAAATTACATGTCAGGAAGGTACATACAAATTATAGACGGTTCGAAAGCTTGTAATCTGCGGAAACCCAGACTTGACGCTGCCTAATGACACCATTACACCGAAAACATTTTGTACAAGGGTACTAGCATTCAACAGTGTTTTGACCAAATACAACAGTACAACTACTGTTGAATCTCTGCAACTCTTGTTCAAGGCTTTTCGGCATCTCCTGTAATAAACCAGTACGCCTTTTTTGGCGATGACCGAGCGGGCGCGCACCGGTAAAGCTAAAACAGGTTTGAAATATGAAACGGTACGGGAGCACACGTGGTAGTAACACAGTCCTTTTAGTCCGTGTAGTCCCCTATAAGTATACAAACGAATGCTTAGATAAATCAAGCCAATTTTGATTTTAAAAAAATTGTTCATTTCGACGTCTGCTGGTGCCACGCGCTGTGGTACCACCGCTATCAGAACGCTCTATAACATAATCAAAATTGATTTGATGGTCCTATCCAATGGTGAAAACTCGATCTCAATCGGAGCAGTGGTTGCAAAGTTATTAGCTTCCGAAAAGCGTCTGTATGGCCGGGTCGGGCCGGGTCAAATGTAACTTTGTCTAGTAAGTTGACGAGAAACCTCACGGGCGCTTCGCGCCCGCTCGGTAACTACAAGGTATCTACCACGTCAGAAGATTCGATCGTCGTGACGTCACTACCTTTAAAAGTAACACCAAAGCTTTGCCCTTGTCGACAGACCGGTTATTGATTCGACTTTGATTGAATCGACTGGAATCGTTCAATCAAAATTCCTTGAATCAAAGAAGAATCGATTCACCACCGGATTTGTTTTATTCATGAATCATAATTGAGTCAAAACCCGCATAGAAACAAGGCTGATTGAATAAAAAAGACTGTGTAATGCTATTTCAATGGTGAGTCAAACGTGATTTGATAAAAACACAAATATTTGATTCTTTGAATCGGAAAGAATAATTTATTAAAATGGTTATCCATGAATCAAACGGCGATTGAATCATTCATATTCCAAAATGAATCACGGATAAATCCATCCACAAAAGGTGAATCAATAACCAGTCTGCTTGTCGAGAGGTGGTTTTAATGTGGCCACCTACCATAGCATGACTAGCTTAGTAGTACCTTGACCAGCCACACAGCGACAGTTTGATAAGTGTTAGTTGTCGATAGATGGCAGCTGTACACACAACACATTTCGTGCTATGTTTTTCCCCCATTGTTTGCCTCGTGTTTACTCGTAACCTTTGTATGATGGGCTATTCAAGTGTCTGGCAACTCTGTCCATAAATTCTTATTAGTCTTTTGTTTGTATGATATCCTTCTTTTAGGGAATCGTCCTCAGTTTGCTCAAACTCGAAACCTTTTCTGCCCTCCGAATGTTATACATACAGCGGAATCTTCCACATAGTCAGTGGAAATGGTCATCGGAGGTCGATAAGTCCTAAACACAAACCTCCAAGTTAGCTCGGATAGAAATATAATTTGCGTTTTACGCGAAACAGCCTCGTGGAACGGCGTATATGCGCGAAAGTAATGACCACGAGTGGGAATCGAACCTGGATTCCTGCATTGGAGCAACATTGCTTCCTCATAGTGGTATTATCGTAGCGCCCTCATTGCGGCCATATTTTGGGCTTGTCGCGGATTGGTTGGATAGTCAGCAGGTATTGTGCAGCCATTGTAGTAAAGTGGTCATAGACATGCTGGTCCTTGTTACAGCCTTGTAGTCCGCACTCGGGGCTGTATACAGGAGATGTAAGGTCATTGTAGTAAGCTGGTTAAGACCTTGTTGCTCCTTTGTAAAAACGCGGTGTCGAACGTACAAAGTTCGAACAAGTCCGTAACTACCCGTCGTATCACTATTGTCGTACCATGGTAATACTAGGTACGAACAAGGGAAATCGCGTACAAACCTTGTTTTGGGTACAAGAGTTTGGGTACACAAGCTTTTCCTAGCAATTGCTCTGTAGTTCAATGGTACGGCAAGCATAAACGTGTCTAAACCTTATACAATTGTATTTGTGTGTAGGTCTTTTAAGTTACTATTTACAGCCTGTCTATAGCAGGCACAGGCTCGGGCTCATTAATAACTATTTGGCTTCACGTCCCACCGCTGCCGCCGCTAATGAGCCGCAGATGACCTCTGGTGACCTTCGGTGGTGACCATTCGGTGAGGAACGTCAAACATCCCCACACATATGTGCTGCGTTCGTGGGCCTGGGGAGGCGATCTTGGGACGCCTCCCCAGGCCCTCGTGATCACCAACTCAGCGCTCTTCACACTGCACCCTGACCGATATAGCACGCCATCTATGGAATAAATATAATTGTTAGGCGTTAGCTTCGGACTATGGAAGGAATTTCCTAGTCAGATTGCGGGGCCCACCAATGTTTTTTTTGTCCGGCACCACCAACTTGGCGTTTGTTAACCCGCGCCGTGCCGAGGAAGGGGGGGGGGGGGTGTTTAGACACATCCCACCCCTCCCCCAGATTTTTCGAGGATAGCGGAAAAACGGCGGTGCGCGGCACCGCTGTTCTTTGCACAGCTTTTGGGGCATAAATTGTTCACATTATGTAAACAATTACCTCGGGTTATCTCAGGTCAGGTCACAAGACCGGGTCACGTGACCCCACCTCCAAAAACGCTTGTGGTCGTACCACAGTCACAGTTTTTGGATGATCGGTTTTACACTTACAGGATTTCATAAGGTCATATATATCTACAATTTGTTTATCTTTGATTTTGTTTATCACCGATCTAAGTTCGGGTCAATTTCGTGACCTCCAGTCAATGGGGAAATATGCAAATGCTTCCTATTTCGAGGATACCTAAGATAGCAGTCTAGTTCCTTCTGGATCATGTTGCTATAGGTAATTCTTGATGACCTAGGTGTCATTTTTGCTCAGTGACCCCTACAGGGTCAGCTGAGGTCATCCGAGGTCACCAACAGTTGTCAATAACTCTCGACATAATGGAGATAGAGAAGTGAAACCGTCACCAATGTGTTTGTCTCGTCGAGGCACGTCTTCCCATGTGCAAAATGATCTACTTGGGTCACCACTTGACCTTGACCTGAGGTCAAATTGTTAATTTGACGTAACCTAGTCAACATTAATATGAATCCAAGCACCTTGACGAGACAAACAAGATGGTGCCAACATTATTTCATTGCCGTTATTAGGTAAAAAGCTATTTGTGAAAACTTGTTTGGTAAAAACTAGCCTTTTTTACATTTGATGAGCTCTGGAGCCTACACTATTGATCTAACCTAAAATCTGAGGACACCAAGTGGATTAGATTTTTCAGGAGCTTTCGACGCTTTTTTTTCTCGTTTTTTTCCTAGCTATCATAGTTCCCGAGATATTTAGGGCTGTTCGAATCAGAGTCCTAAAACTGGAAAATCTGATCATTGATGACCTCTGGTGACCTCAATATTGACTTGAGCAAAAAATAGAAAAAAAATACCTTCGAATGTGCTCGTCGAGAGATTTTGAACGTTCTTTTCCGCGTATTTATATCCTTTTTGGTTTTCGAGTTAGAAGTGGGGTGTCTAACCCCCCCCCCCCCCCCACACCCTCCCCCCGGCACGGTGAAGTGGCGCCGAGCACCGGCACGGTGTGGGTCAACCAGCATGTTAAAATGGAATTTCACAGCTACTAAATCACTATTTTGCCCCACAACTTTTTTAAGCCCCAGACTTGTTACAAAATACAAAGTTCTTATTTCATGGCACCGGAGGCAAATGACTTTCAAAGACATTTTTGTTCGCATAATTCTCTCAAAAATAGGATGTATTATTCCAAAAGGTATCCTTCAATCAGCAATCATGTCTCCTTAGCCCCACGGAAAAAAACAACAATGCGTTCATGTTGCGGTCCTACACAAGTTACCCCATCAAAATGGGAGACACTCAAATTAAATCAACTGATTTCCATGACCCCAACTACCACCGCCAGTAGGCACTTTGAACCATCGATCCTTCTCGGGACTCGTGGCCGTGAACCTTGGGGTCACCATCGAACCGTCCTTGACCGTGCCATACAGCCGGAGCATCACTAACCGCTCGGACAGTGGTTCTGGCAGCCGGGATCCGGTGCAGACAGCGACCAACCACTGACTTCCGACGGCTGAATTCGCTCCGACATTCATCAGCAAACGACCATCGAGCGGATAACCGAGTCAGTTGCGCGCAACTCACTCTCAGACGTCCATGGGGACGCGTTAGTGCTGAACGCTGGAGGATGTCGTGGGCCACTGGTGTCGTGGACCGGACAGTGCACAGTATACCCAACACAGTATACTGTGTTGGGTTGTCGGTAAACAAGAAATGGAGAGCAGCTAATCCGAGTTATACTAAGGAATAATACATTATAGTTAAGTAATTAGTAGGTTAAGGGTGGGACTCGATACACATGCATATTGAGAACCACTAATGAACTATAAATGACCTGAACCCCACTACAACACACCCTCCCTCATAGGCACCTAAGTGTCCAGCCCCGAGTGACGTCCAGTCCCGCCTGATCGCCCCACATCCTCTGTCCCTCTGTCACGCTTCGAACAGGGTCGTCCCGTGACCCACCATGACCTCGATCGGTCACTTTGCACGTGACCGCTGCGTCACGCCTCCCCGTTGGCGTTGAGCGAGTTAATCGTGCCGCACTGCCATTTCAGAATGGCCATTGACCACGCATGTACTGCAGAGTCCGTCTCAAACCTTACACGTACAAATAAGACGGCAAGTGTTTGACCATTCGCGCGGAAGTAGCTCGTTGACTGAGCGATTGGCACTTGACCTTCGAGTCGGGTCACTCATGGGGCACTTTAGACCGACAGTCCACAGTTGTCTGCACAGTGGCGGCTTGGATGGGCTAGTTTCGAGGAACAGTAGGTGTGAATAGTGGGGCTGCGCTGGTATCAGACTCTATTGGAGACAGAATCTGGCAGGCGGACTTTGCAGCTGTATTTGTTCAATGCGAACGTGTTTTATGAAACAACAAACCAGGGTAAAAATTATCTGGATTATAGCTTTTGATAGGTAGTCAACCATTTTCCACTACACCGTGTTAATCTGCATCCCTTTCTGCAAACCGGATTATTTCAGTTGAAAACATCGCAACTGCGCGCGGGTCCGCCTTAAATATTCCGTGGCAAATGCTTTAGGTATAGCTGCAAATATAAAATATATACAGGAGAAATAATGGCGTCGTGCATCAACTCTTTGTGAATCCATTGCGACAGACGGACTTTCCTTAGAACAGTTACTGACTATGTGTTTACAATGTCTACATCAATGCATCCGAACGGCTTCCAGTGATGGATTTCGGTCCAGAGTACATTGCCAAGCAGAGCCCGCTGACAGTACTCCGAAACGCACCAGCCAATAATGCAGTGGCAGTTCAACAGATAACTTTGCCGCCGACCCAATTCAAACCGGATCAGGGAGGGATAATTCACGTACCACGCAAAACTGAGACACGGCAGTCAGTCTGACGCCCCGTGTCGGGCTCGCCTTCTTGGCCAGACACAACCGCCCCGTGTCGGGCTCACCTTCTTGGCCAGACGCAACCGCCCCGTGTCGGGCTCACCTTCTTGGCCAGACACAACCGCCCCGTGTCGGGCTCGCCTTGTTGGCCAGACACAACCGCCCCGTGTCGGGCTCACCTTCTTGGCCAGACACAACCGCCCCGTGTCGGGCTCACCTTCTTGGCCAGACACAACCACCCCGTGTCGGGCTCGCCTTCTTGGCCAGACACAACCGCCCCGTGTCGGGCTCACCTTCTTCGCCAGACACAACCGCCCCGTGTCGGGGTCGCCTTCTTGGCCAGACACATCCGCCCCGTGCCGGGCTCACCTTCCTGGCCAGACACAACCGCCCCGTGTCGGGATCACCTTATTGGCCAGACACAATCGCCCCGTGTGGGGCTCACCTTACTGGCCAGACACAACCGCCCCGTGTCGGGCTCACCTTCTTGGCCAGACACAACCGCCCCGTGTCGGGCTCGCCTTCTTGGCCAGACACAACCGCCCAGTGTCGGGCTCACCTTCTTGGCCAGACACAACCGTCCCGTGTCGGGCTCACCTTCTTGGCCAGACACAACTAAAGTGCCCCCCCCCCCCTCTCCACTGCGTGTTAGTGGCATACCCCTCTCAACTGCGCGTGAAAATGTTGGGATAAGTTATGATTATTAAACACAATATCCGATAACAATTCAGCACATATTTACATTAAAAATAACTCACGCTGCGGCATACTTAATTGCTTTGTAATTCAACAAAACTGATATTTTCAGATTTATTTTCCACTCAATTATGTTGAGCTACACCTCAAGCAAAGAAAAATAACTTCTGTCAAACATTGTTGACTGACGGAAGATAAGCCTCCAACATCAATCGTTGATCTCCCGGAAAGCAATTTAATCTTGCTTTGAAAACATTTACCGGTTTATGTGCCTGACCTCGTAACGCAAGTCATTTCATTCGTCATTTCAGAGCCAAAGC
Source organism: Chirona hameri (assembly GCA_036785665.1). Lineage (NCBI taxonomy): Eukaryota > Metazoa > Arthropoda > Thecostraca > Balanomorpha > Balanidae > Chirona > Chirona hameri. Next base: position 17,715 of record JAXIVJ010001816.1, read on the forward strand.
AAATTCCGCCAGAAGCATTCAAACATCACCATGCACCGAGCGACCGAAGACGGCTGCTATGGGATGGTTAACCATGCCAGATATGCTTACAGCAGTTCGTTATAAAATCCGAGCCAAGTCCGTTTCGTTTACAAAGGTAGCAGTCATGTGTTGGAGGTGCCCCGTGCACTTATGCATACGTTCAAATTCATATTGCATACGTTATCCGTCACCCGAACTATATCACTTTCGAAGTAGGTAGCTTTCGCATTTAACCCGCGAGTCACTGGGGGGCTATTTTTTGCCCCCCTCCCGTTATTTTTCAATAACTCCTAAACAAACATCGGTATTGTCACCAAACTTACAGTATCTTCTCTCACATCAATTCTACACATGTTGACAAAAGGACAAATATGAGGCTATGCTAGGTCAACCGGGAATGACGTCAGAGTGACGTCATGTTCTTCGTTTTTTGTTGCAAAATAATGGTTTGCGGAAAATGCTGTCAAAGGTATGATATTTGAGATAAACTAAATTGTTTAAAATCAAATTACTAACAATAGACCAGGCTATCAAACTGCTATCTCGGATTTTTGAGATTTTGTGAAATTCAAAATTTTGAGAAATCCAAATACATATTTTTTTTTTACAAAATTTTCAAGAAAAAAATCAGAGTTATCCAAAAACCGGAATATATGTGATCGAGACGTATGCGGTGAATATGTGTACCAAATTTCAAGTCGATATCTTTAAAAATGACCGAGTTATGACCTTTAACCCGCGCGGCGCTGGGGGTAAATTTTACCCCCCATCCGGGATTTTCTCCATAACTTGACAACTATGACAGATATCAAAGTGAAACTTACGGTAGCTTATGGTGCATCAATTCTACGTCTTCTGCTTTTTTTTTAATTTGTGAAAATTTGTGGCAGATAATGACGTTTTAGTGACGTCAAGCCATGTCATTTTTGGTGAAAAAACGTTAAATGTTTGACAAATCGTAGAAAATAGCGTGTTACTGCAAATTGCAAAAAAAAGACGTCAAAAGAAGGGAAATAACATTGTCTTTGACATGGCTATCTCAGATTTGCAAACTTTTGGGTTTTTGACCCCAAAAATGCAAAAACAAATGATTTTTGGGGAAGAATTTCCACAAAAGTTTTTTGTTTGAAGATTTTCAAAAAAACGGAAGATACATTAGAGAACCGAGTATGAACGATGTTCAAACCAAATTTCAAAGCAATTTATTTATTTTTGACTGACTTATGGCTCTCTAAGAACAAGTAACTCATGACGTCATTTTTTTAAATTGCGTTTTGGCTTTTACTGACCAGATACAGACAAATAAATGCCACCACTGTATTTCGAAGACAAAACTAGTCTAGAAACATGCAATGTTGATTTAGATTAATCAATTTCAAATTTTGACCTTATTGTGACCTGACCTTGACCTGAGGACGATTATATGTTGTCAGGCTGTGAAAATGGTTGCTTCTATCGAATTATACGTGTAAAATAACCCATACAACATGTGTCGCATGGCTTTCGTAGACCTGTGACTTTGTGTGACCTGACCTTGACCTTGACCTTTGCTTACAATTTCACTTTTACTTATGCGGGAAATGCATTATACACTCCGGAGCACTTTGTGAGATAATAGTTGCAATATAAGGCTTTGGATGGAAAGTATAGCCCCAAAAACTCAAATACTTACATTTTACATTTGACCTGACCGTTACCTGACACGTGACCTTATTTTCAGAATTTCGAGTATGCATTCGATTCTTCTCGTTGAGAGCTTGCGATCGCCGCATTGCGCGTCTCGCTGCGGTTATTGGTTCGGAAGATACGAAGGGGGGTAAAATTTATCCCCCCAGCGCCGCGCGTTCGGCTGAAGACCCCAGCGCCGCGCGGGTTACATGACAAAAATCGGCCACTTCTCACAGCATTACTATGCATAAAAACGCATGTCCACTTTTGCTTTTTACTTCTATTTATATGGAACAAACAATGTTCTAAGGTCATTTTTCGCGTTCTAGACGAAAAACAAACCCATAAACATGTGTTATAACACCTAATGACCGTAATCTGCAGTTTGACCTCGTGACCTCGGATGACCTTGACCTGACCCAAGGTCATAAACAGCTTTGAAAGGTACTTAGAAGTGTCAGACACACGAATCATACCGATTTATCGACAGCTTATGCGTTTAATATCGCAATTTTGCGCAACAATTCCATCCATCGAGACCTTTCGACACGGTCAAACATTTTGTACTTGACCTGACCTGTGACGTCATCGGTGACCCCGAGGTCAACAATATTATGTTTCCCCGATAAATTTCCCAGAGCTATCGAATGCCGTTTGAATTTTTACATTCGGTCCAGTAGTTCCGGAGATCGGAGGGGGGGGGGGCTAAAAATAGCCCCCCCCCCCCAGTAAGTCGCGTTATGAAATATACCCCAGTAACTCGCGGGTTAACTAATATTTAGCATGGTGTCAGAGGTGGAAGTAAATCCACTGAATATTGGTGTTGGCATATAATGCATTATCAGTATGTATATTGCTTTCGGTAACCTGTAGGTGTTGTCCTGTGGAAGCTCTGTTCGGTAGAAGAGAGGTTTTGTTTCCTTTACCTGGAATATATTGCTTCCTAGGCACAGTAAGCACTGCTTCCGGAAACCGGAACCGGCCTTTCCGGTAACCGGAATGCATTATTTCGGGGAACCGGAATGTATTGTTTCCGCTAGCCGTAGGTATTGTTTCCGGCAGCAGGAAGCTATCATTTCCGGCAAAGTGCCGGTGTTATTTCCGGTAGCCAGGAGGTGTTGTTTCCACCCAGACCGGGCGTGCCGCCGCACCTCACATTGATCGTTAGGCGACGCCGCCGCCGCCGCCGCCGCCTCTGGCGGTGCCGACGGAGGAGTCCCCAGCCGTTGCCCTAGGTCAGTAGGATCACCGCCCCCTCCACTGCCCCTCCCTGCAGGGCGGGTGGCGGGCGGCACACTGGGTGGTACGGAACTTAGCGAAACTGTCAGATCTGTCGGATGAACGGTGGAGTGGGAATCACAAATAAGTTTAAAGATAGATACCCTCCAGTGGTTTGGACACAGCGTGTAATGAATATATTTACGATAAGCAGCTTAAATTTAGATTTTGTAAATATATTCCCAGAACATAGGTAAATATTTTGGAAAATACTTTTGTAACCTGAACGTTTGCATGCAAATTACAGCTATAGTGAAGACTCAGTAACTTCGATAATACCACTAGCGCCCCTCGCCTTATTTGGCATGTGCTCAATTTGCTCATGACTGACCATTCTTCAAATTACCGCGTGACAAATCGCATATTATTCATACATATTTTGTCGTTGGTCTTTATAAAGGAGCTACTTCCCAGATTAGCAATAAATTTCAGCTATGGAAATCAAGCGCATCTATTGTTGCACATAACTCAAATTTCCAGCTTAATTACAATAAATTTTTTATAACAATATTTTAGCTGCGAATCACAGCCGGGTTCTCGAGGATAAATCTCAACAATGGCCTGGCACGACGAAGCCTGCCTAACTATAAGACAATAGATCTACTGTATCGTATAACCCGGATTATTTAATGGCTTCTTCCTCAGTGAACATTCTAAATATCCAGAGCGAATTCGACAAAGTTCGTTGAGGCGAAGTTATAGAATATAACATTCAGAAGGAAACGATATAGCGATAACGATATCAATTATCGCAAAAACGATACAATATAATAATGATCGTAGTACTACTAGCAGTACAGAGGATACCATTAAAAAAAACTTATAGCAAGCAATTCCACTGCATCTCAACCTTGGTAGCTTTACAGAGGATACCATTAATTAATATAAAAAAATGAAATTTATAGCAAGCATTTCCACTGCATCTCAACCTTGGTAGCTTTACAGATGCACTTGTATTTGTATCCACTCGTTTGATATTCGCATCGCATACCGAAAAACACATGCATAAACAAATTGTAAAACAGCCTAAGTCCTTTTTAACTTCCACCATTTGTGACCCACCTGTTTGGGACGACCTGAGCTGACCTGAGCTGACCTGAGCTGACCTGAGCTGCCACCGCGCTGCCACTAGACCATCCCGACCAACTTCAACCACTCCTCCACCCGCTCTGCCACGCTCCGCTTCGCCTGGCTCCGTCCCGTTCCGTCCTGGCTCCGGTCCCGTTTCGTCCCGCTCCGTCCCCTTTCGTCCCGCTCCTTCCCGTTTCGTCCCGCTCCGTCCTGTTTCGTCCCGCTCCGTCCTGGCTTCGTCGCGCTCCGTCCCGCTTCGTCCCGCTCCGTCCCCGTTCGGTCCCCGTTCCGTCCCCGTTCCGTCCCTGTTCGCCACTCACCACCCGACTGCCGCTGCCGGGCCGTCCGGGCAGCCACGCACATATTGATTGAAACCCGGAAGCAGCCAGGATCCGGAGCGGGCGTTTGAAGTCACCGCCGCCGCCCGGGCCGCGAGCCCGGTGCTGCAGCGGCACTGATAGCCCGGGTAACCAGGGTAACCGGGTAGCCCAGGTAACCGGTAACCAAGGTAAATGGACACCGGGTAACCGGACGTCAGACAACAGGCAGTCGGGTATCAGACGAAGGGCTAGTAGAAGTAGACACCGGAAAGACGCCGGACAGACGCCGGGAAACCAGACATTGGGAAACCAGACATTGGGGAACCAGACAATGGGAAACCAGAAATTGGGCAACCAGATGCCAGGAAATCAAGTATTGGGCAGCAAAGCATTGGGGAACCCGACACAGAACAACCAGACACCGGAAACACCACCGGAAGACACCAGACACACCGGAAGAAAACACCGGAAAACACCAGACAACGAGCAGCCAGACGTGGGTAACCAGATTGAGCTGGTATAAATGGGTAACCTGTTGGCATTGCAATGCAGTTACCCATATCCAGTGGGTAACAGCAGTTGCAATACCTGTATCCACTTCCTGTGGCGTCGCTACCTTACACAAGTTAACCCGCGCCCGCTGTTACCAAGTTAACCCGCTGCTCGGCGCCACCTTCGCCGTGCCGCGGGGGGAGCGTTTAGACGCCCCCCAACCCTCCAACTCGGCTCCTATGGGACGTTGACACAAACGGAAAAAAAACGTTCGAAAGATCGTCAAAAATACTTCTAAATACAACTATTCCAGTAATGTTTTGGATCAGGTCAATATTGAGGTCACCAGAGGTTATCAAAGGTCAGATTTATTTCAAAGGTCAGATTTTTTTCAGATATCTCGGGAACTATGATAGCTAAGAGCAAACGGAAAAAAAGGAATCGAAAGCTCTTAAAAACGTAATCGCAATTGAGGACATTACATGTTAATTCAGGCTAATAGTTTAGGCTCCAGAGCTCATCAAAGGTCCAAAAGGTTATTTTTGGCAACAAGTTTTTTCGCAAATAACTTTTTACCTAATAAAGATAAAGCAATAGTTTGGACGCCACCATGTTTGTCTCGTCAAGGCGCTTTGAATCAGATTCCTGTTGATTAGGTCAGGTTAACTTAAAAAATTGACATCAGGTCAAGGTCAAGTGGTGACACAAGTAGGTCATATTGCATATTGAGAGACGTGTCTCGACGAGACAAACACAATGCTGCCAGTTTCACTTCTTTATTTGCATTATGTCGAGAGTTATTGACAACAAAGTGTTGGTGACCTCGGATGACCTCGGCTGACTCTGTAGGGATCACTGAACCAAAATGGCACCTGGATCATCAAGAATGACCTATGATAACATGATCCAGGATGAATTGGACTGATATCATTTTTATCCTCGGAAAAGGAAGCATTTGCATATTTTCCGAATGACTTATAATGGGTAGGTCACGAAATTGACCCGACCTTAGGTCACGGATATAAAAAAAAATCCGAGATCTACGATTTGCAGGTACTTATGACCTTATGAAATCCTGTAAGTTTGAAACCAATCTCCCAGAAACTGTGGCTGTGGTACGACGACAAACGTTTTTGGAGGTGGGTTCACGTGACCTGACCTGGTCACCTGACCTGAGATGACTTGAGGTCAAGAATTTCACACAATGTGGGTAATTGATGCCCAAACAGCTGTGTCACAAACGGCGGCGCGTCGCTGTTTTTCAGCTATCTTCGAAAAACCTTGAGGGGGCGTCTAAACGCCCCCCTCCCCCGGCATGGCGCGTGTTAACCCTATTAGTGGCAGGCTCCTGGCTACCCCTATTAGTGGCAGGGGAGGGGTGGATTCCGCCCCCGGAGATCTTGAGATCTACCCGTCTGATTTTCACAAATCAAACAGCGTCTGATTCCGCTCAATACGATCTACATTTCCAAAAAGTGAAAAATCCATTTTTTTGATAGGGGGCAACAGGGGGCAAAACGACAAAAACTAGAGGTATTTGTGATCCAGCACAGCTGTCATGTTTATCAACCGATTTCAACGCAACTAATGGGGGTCGATAGAGATTGAATTGGAGATTGATATATGATGGTGACTTTTGAAAATGCAAAAAATATAGGTGTTTTCAGGTCACTAAATTTGGGGGTAAAATAAATGACTTATAAAACCGTCTTTTTCTAATTCTTTTTCGATAAATGAGATGGTGCGCTATTGTGGCATCGGACGCAACAGTTATAAAGCATATTTGTATCCATAGGCGGTGCCAGGTTAGCGAAAAAGGAGGCAAAATATATGAAAATAACTTCATGTAAACCTCCCCTTTTCAAGTTCCTGAAACCGTCTCTGTTGTGCAATATTTATTATAGTTCACTAAAAAAAAAAATGATTTTTTTTTCAATCACCGTAAACCTATGTAACTCCTTTATACTTCAGGCAGTTAGGAAGAAGCCGTGAAGATCCATCTCCGTATTATCGCTAAATGTCACACAAAAAAAAAATCCTACCAAAACTGGGCCCTGGAACCGCCTTTGTTCAGGTTAGGAACTCCAAATTTTGACTCCATATGCAGAATTCAATTCTAGGAAAAGTCCCAAAATGTCATGGGTCTGCTTTTAGCTGTTCGGGAGATATCTGCGAAAAACCTGAGGGGTGGGCAGAATCTGCCCCCCTGCCACTAATAGGGTTCAAGGGGACCGAGGGATGACGGCGTTCTAAAGGCGATGATTTATATTATCTTCCATTCAGAACGCAGGATCAATTACAAGGGGTCTTAATGGAAATAGAAACCTACAAACATACTCGTATGTTCAAGCTCGGTAAGCTCGGTAAGCTCGGTTCAAGCTCGGTAAAGCTCCTAACATTATGCAGGGGTGGTAAAAATGCTTTGAGTGACCCCGACCAAAAATGGAACGGAAGAAAATGACCCCAGCTGAGCTGGGGTCATTTTTGTAGCGCATGGAGTCTGCCACTAGCGCCACCTACCGCCATGGCGGTAGCGCCACCTACCGCCGCCACGAGTTACGACACTGTTAATATTGGGAATATTCAACCAAAAATCACATGCCCTTAACTTTATCAATTCCCAATTACTTGCTTCATCAGAATATGATATTACCTATGCAAATTCTTACCTGTCTTTTCCTCCACAGACTGTTCATGTCATTACATCCATAACTCAGAATTAGGGTTTCAATTATCCAATACATTTTAAATTAAGGACTGATAAATTCACAATAACACTCGGGACAAAATGGTGGAACATAGGGTTTCATGTTCACAGGGTGTTGAGGACACTGTCTGGGGGAAAAAATCAACACATTTGTCACATTCATACAGACTCAATATTTTTGCTAAGCCAATACACACATAATGCAAAAATCAAAGTATACCTATTACTTGGTAGCACTCAATTCTCAACAGAAAATAAACAATACCCTGGACTGACACAATATCAATAAAATTAACTGTGGTTTTGCCAGTTCCCACAACACACTCAAACAAAAAACAAATTTGCACTAATAATGCATTAGCTTATGGTGTTTGTTAAAAAAAAGATAATGCAAAATATAAAGGCTTAACACGAGCCCTGGAGGGCCTCTGATAATTACACGCCCTGGAGGGGGGGGGGGCGGATTTCGCCCCCCCCCCCTATGATATCGAAAACCACGCAACGTAGCGACAAGCGGAAAACGACGTTAGATATATCAAGACAAGCTCTTTCGAAAGTATTTCGTTCATTTTTTTCTCAGGTCAATATTGAGGTCACCATAGGTCATCAAGGGTCAGATTTTCAAGTTTTCAAGACTTCCCTTCGAACACCCCCAAATATATCGGTAACTATGATAGTTAGCAGCAAACGGAAAAAGCAATCGAAATCCCTTGACAAATGCAATCGACATAGGTGTCCTCAGATTTGAGCTCAGGTCAATAGTTTAGGCTCCAGAGGTCATCAAATGTCAAAAAGGTTATTTTTTTGCAAACTTGTTTTTTGCGAATAACGTTTTACCTAATAAAGATAAATCAATAATGTTTACGCCATCGTGTTTGTCTTGTCAAGGCTCTTACAATCATATTCATGGTGACCGGGTTAGGTCAACTGAGAAATTTGACCTCAGGTCAAGGTCAAGTGGTGACCCAAGTTGGTCATGTTGCATATTGCAAGACGAGTATCGACGAGACAAACACATTAGTACCATTTTCTCTTCTCTATCTTCATTATGTAGATAGTTATTGACAAAAAAGTGTTGGCGTCACGAAATTGACCTGACCTTAGGTCACCGATATTATAAATCAAAGATAAACAAATTGTTGGTATCTATGACCTCATGATGTCCTGCAAGATTGAAACTGATCGGCGTAAAACTGCGGCTGTGGTCCTACTGAAAACGTTTTGGAGTTGAGGTCATCACGTGACCTGATCTGGTGACCTGACCTGAGAATACCCGACGCCAAGAGTTTTACATAATGTGGGACGTTCATTTCTAAACAGGTGTGCAAAAAAGGCAACGCTGCGCGCCGCCGTTTTTACGCTATCTTTGAAAAACCGGAGGGGTGGGCGGATTTCTCCCCCCCCCCCTCTCCAGGGCGCGTGTTAATAGCTGACTGTGTGTGTCACTTATAAAGACATAAAGACAAAAGAAAAGTGCAACAAAGAGCCTCTTTCGAGCTATCTGAGGTTGCGCCCCCCCCCCCCCTCCCAACCCAGGGACTATTTTAAGGGAAAATCACTGGGGGTGGCAAGATAAAATCTAAAAATTGCACACAAAGGCAAAAAGACGTAAGCATCATTGTGATGGAAAATGCCAGTTAATCCGCCATTGGCTGGGGGTCGTTTTTCGCCCCCCCCCCCCTCCCCTGACGAACTTTCTCAATAGCTGAAAAACCAATAAGGATATCGACGTGAAACTTCTGGTATCTTCTCCGACATCAATTGTTCGTCTTCTGTGCAAACATGAACCAATTTCGTCGAAACAGTCAAGATATAGTGAATCTAGTGACTTTCTTTACACACGAGTTTGACGAAAATATCAGCTAAACTTTAACAGACCGTACAAATATTATGAACATTTTGTTTTTTTACTCCGATGTTTTGTTTGTTAATGCCCTCAAAATCAACATTTGTAAACACTAAAAAAAAAACGGAACATATATTGGAGAACCACATGTGGACAATACCCAACCAAATTTAAAAGTAATATCTTTATTTGTGACTGATGTATGGCTCCCTAAGTATGAGTAACTCATGACGTCTTATTTTGGAATTGCGTTTTTGTGGCTTTTAGTCACCAGATACAAACAAATAAATGCCATCACTGTATTTCTGAGACACAACTGATCTATAAACATGCCTTTTTTATTTAGATTTATCTATTTCAAATTTTGACCTTATGTAACCTGA